>JAODXP020006726.1:0-55000 GCA_027497455.2 Sardinella longiceps | reverse complement strand
GGTATGTATGCAGATTTGATTGGGAAAAGGTCACCATCTGTCAGCCATCCAACTAATACCACTGATGTCTCTCCCGCTGAGCCAGTCCAACACACACACACACACACACACACACACACACACACACACACACACCACACACACACACACACAATTCCATCTCTATCCATTAATGTGTATTTTCAGGTACAGAGATTAAGAGTCTGACGCTCCTTTTCCCACTGAAAACAGTCACTGCCTATAAATCTAAAAATGTAGTTTGCTGTTTACTCTTCTTCTCTTTCTTCTTTCTTTGATTCACTCTTTCACACAGCATCCTTCTCCACTTATCTTTCCCTTCTTGTATTCACTCTCTCACACAGCATCCCTGCTTTTCTTCACTTTCCCTTCTTTTATTCACTCTTTCATACAGCATTCTTGTTTTTCTCAACTTATGCATCCTCTTTTTTCCCCTCTTTTTCCGTTCTTTGATTCACTCCATCACGTATCATCCCTACTTTCCTCCCAGTCTCACATGTTTGTTCTGTTTCAGTAAGCTATGCTCATGCAAAGTTATTTCCAAGGCTGGCCCATTGGCCTAAATATAGCTGTAGCTGTGATGTTACTGTAAATAACGCATGCATTGGTTTCGTGCATTCAAATAACATCCAAATTTATCCTGCTGAATATTACAGATCTTCTCAGGGGAGAAATCTCCTATAGTGTACATCTCTCCATCCTACACCCAACATGTTTTATGATCTCCAGGCCGTTGATTTTGGCGCAGGGCCATCTGGCAGTTGTTTAGGTACATTAGTTTCCACGTTTCACGTGACACCGACCCCCACTTATGCCCCACGTGATACACAGGCTGAAACTCCAATTCTCATTTGCTACCAACTGTACCTGCATGGTCTTCACAGCTGACACAAGAACATTTTTTACCAGTACATGTATATTCAGACTGTTCTCTACCTGTGTCAAATTCTGCAACAAACTCTGTTTAGCCTGTACAAGAAAGTGTGGCCCGGGGGCCAATGACGGCCGGCGGAAGCATTTCTGGTGGTGGCCCACGATGACATCTGATAAAGTCTGTAAAACTGTAAATAGCTTTGAAATAATGAATCTCCATCTAGCGGTGTTTAACAGTATCTAGGCATTGATTGTAAATTGTAGAGATGCAATCTAGTCAAGAAAATGATTACAAATGAGATTTCTGTTTCTTCTGTTTTTTCCCTCCCGCCATCACTTTGGCGGCCCTCAATGCTGGATCCTAAGTTGACCAAAGTTCACCTATCAAAACCTTGAGAACCCCTACGATCTACCATCTCTCCTCTTCCCCCAGCTTCTTCTTTCTTGCTTCCATCTTCACTTCAAACTGGCTCCAGCACAGATGGGAATACACACACACACACACACACACACACACACACACACACACACACACACACACACACACACACACACAGTGTATGTGGAGCACAGGTCCCCTATCAACTAAAATGCATGGAAAACACACACGTATGGACACACATATGCACACACACACGTACAGACACACATATGCGCACACACACACACACACTGAATACGGTCATGCTTGCACTCTTGACGTTAACCTGCATTATGGTAATAAATGCACGGGCACACAGAGACTAAAATAACAGCTACTTTACATAATCAGAGTGCCATATAACAGCTCTGAACTCTACACTGGCACACACACACACACACACACACACACACACACACACACAGAGGGAGAGAGAGAGAGAATACACCAGTCTTTACATGTAACTCAGTTCACCAGAGAATACACCAGTCTTTACAGTTCCATTTAACTCAGTTCTGAACGCACAAACACGTAACATACAAATCCTCACAGACTGCCAGTTCAGACACCTGTTTCCCAAAAGCAACTACTGTATGTCAGTTACAACTAAGTTGCTAACTGGTTGCCATCTATGCTTTTAGCCTGGTCTAAACTGTATCACACATACACAGGCACACACAGCATTCCATACAGCAGGTCTGAACTTTGTTTTGTATTTTTTGCTACTTTGTCCATTTTGTTTTTGGTGTCCATTGGCTCTGCTGAGGTCTACATGAGCTGTCTGCCAGCCCAGTTCAAATGCCTACACTACAGTCTTTTCCCCTTTTCTGCCTGACTGGTTGACGAGTGGGAGTCTATCACACACACACACACACACACACACACACACACACACACACACACACACACACACATATATATATTAGGGTTGGGACATGATTTTCGAATATTCGAAAATCGACAGTGCGTTCGAATATCGAATAGTTAAATCGAATACTGTTTCAGCCATATCATCATAAAAATAACAAAAACCGTTTTGAAAAAGACGTTTCCTAACCAATGTTTCATGCAACGCGCAATTTAGCCTGAAGGTGCCGCTAACAATAAACCTACCTGTAGCCTACAGCGGTAGTAGCAGTCCTATACAATAACAGGCGGCCAAGGAACAGAAATACCCCCGTTTGGCAAAGTTAGCGAGAGCTTGCTTGAGTGTGCCTGCGACGTCAGTGCCATCGGAGCGAGTAGCCTATTCTCCGCAGCTGGATTAATTGTCAATAGACTGCGCAACCGCCTCCATCCTGAGCATGTGGACATGTTATTTTTTTAAACAAAAATTTGCTGTTCAATTGTTGTCATTATAATTCCAGCCTATTAGGCTACTGGTAAATATTGTAGCCGTCCAGGCAGTTCATTCAGGCCGTTTCAGTTGCGCAAAGAAGGAAGCCGTTTATTTTCTGAACTTTGATTTAAGATAGAAATATGTTGTACAGAAAGTCAAAGTCTAATTAAAAAGTAGGCATACTATGCTCATAAGGCTAAAAACCTTTTTGTAAGCACTTATGTAGCCTACGTTAAGCAACGTGTTTGATAAAGTAGATACTTTGAATGGTTACGATGCCTCTTCATTTTCTCTATTATATCGTGCGTGTGCATGCGGTGGGCGGGGCGGGGGGTATCGATTTTCGAATAATATTCGAATACTTGTCATCGATTTTCGAATAGTGTTTTTACCCAAAATTCCCAACCCTAATATATATATGGGCAATTCCAAAAGTAAACCTCACCTTAAAACTTCCAAGTCTCATCTACAGGGACATACAAATTCTTTCAGAAAACTTCCAATACAAAAAAGTTTTGTCTCGATGTACATTATCATCTGAGCAAGTTTCGAAAGGATATCTATTTGTTAATTTTTTTACCCCATTCAGCCATAATGTACGTCTATGGAGGGGTTTATAATGGGAATAAGTGGGTGATAACACACACAAACCTGCAATGTTATCAGTTATTTTCTACCATTGTATTACTATTTCAGTCATTACAGGTCAAAATCCACCCTTCACACTTGTTTTGTAGGTTTTTGGAAGGTTTTTCCAGATGTCACATCCCAAACGTCACATCCATAACACAGTTTTTCCCACAATATCCCCAATGAAAACCAACTTATCTTACATTTACATTTAAATCAAGTCGTTTTCTGTGATCACTGAGGTGTCTTTTTTTGGTATGAATGGAATAATATTTACGTTTCTCAGGAAATTTCACAGACTTCATAGCAAAAACTGTAATCTCCCATAAAAGCTTGTCCGTTTTTCGTCACGTCCATAACGCAAATTGAAAGGCTCATATTCTTATGATGTAAATCATGATATGGATTTTTTGAGTTTGCCTGTATTCAGCCATGGGATTTGCATAAGAATATGAAGAAAATTGTGAAATACTGCTAGGTTTGCGGAGGCTTTGTGGCATTTTGTTCATCGACAATGCATGCAAATTTAACATCCATAACGGTGGAATTGCCCATGTAACAGTTCAGCTCTACTTTTTTAGGACTAACTATTACTATTTAATCAAAGACATTGTATATGTGACATAAAACATAAAACACCAAACACATATCAAGTTGAATTGCTTTTTGTAATAACCAAGTCAAGATAACGTCTTACCCCGAGATACGGACAGCAACGGGGAATCCGCACACTCGACTTTATTAACAAATTACTCTTAATCGCTTTCACTTAAAAAAGCTTTTAAAAAAGTCATACCAACCTTGCCCTGTCTACATTTCATAGGCAACTCTTGACGGATCAACACGTCTGGGTCATTCCACGCCAACTCACCTAAGGCCTCCCAGTTCATGTCATGGATTTCATTGAAAAAAATCACATTTATACTCCTCTCTGAGAAATGTAACCTTGCCAAATATCAAAGCTCTACCCCAAACCGTTTTCCTTCGATAAATTCTTGAAATATACCTTTTAAAGTCAAATGGGCCTATTTGCATCTCTCTATATTAGGCCTCACCAATTAAAGGAATTTCAATGGATAAGCCTGTAATTTTCACCATGCCTAGATATGATCCCAACAATGATTTCTAGTTGAAATTTAGCCTGTTTTATGCAAAACATGGACTGTTATAGAATAACATTAATGCTTGTCCTCGATCATCAAATCTTTACTAGTGCTGTCAAGCGATTAAAATATTTAATCGCGATTAATCGCATTTTTTCCGTAGTTAACTCATAATTAATCGCGATTAATCGCAAATTTCTTTCTATTCTAAATGTCCCTCGATTTCTTTTTGTCACATTTTTATTTATTTATTTTCATTTTAATGCTGTTATCAGCATTCATTGGTGGGGGTGAATACCAATTTAAAAGAAAAGAAAACCCAGTTGCAGCATCAGAAATTATTAACATGTTCAAGTACTGCCAGAGAGATGTTGATGTCTTTTATGTTGCTAGTTCACATGTTTACAAAAAAAAAAAAAAAAAAAAAAAAAAAAGGATGGTGGCCCTTTAAATTATACTAACCTATATTTTAAAGAGGCTCAATGAAAATATGGCATTATGGTCTACATGAGTAAACCTACAGTACATTGCATGAGCATACCTTTAAAATGCATTTTGCCATATTGGCAATTGCCCTGCAAGAAGTTCTCATTTTAGTGACAAGGTCATACGTTCAGAATCAGGTAGGCTATAGGCTATGCCTCTCCTTTGCACAAATTCTCTCTCTCAGTTGCGCTCCGACCTGTTTCACCTCTCTCACTCGCGCTGCAATTTTGAAACTTATATTAGCCTATTTGCGGGGTATTCAGTTCAAGAGAAGGGATTTCTAAGTGACAACATTAATCCTCAAGCTAGTTAACAACCTAAATATGCGAACATGCGAGTGAGCGTCAACGATTGTGTCGGTAAAATATTTGTTTTCACTGACATCAAATGATGCTCACAAACATTCTCTATCTCAGTTGCGCTCCTTCACCTCTCTCACTCGCGCTGCAATTTTGAAACTGATATTAGCCTATTTGCGGGGTATTCAGTTCAAGAGAAGGGATTTCTAAGTGACAACATTAATCCTCAAGCTAGTTAACAACCTAAATATGCGAACATGCGAGTGAGCGTCAACGATTGTGTCGGTAAAATATTTGTTTTCACTGACATCAAATGACGCTCACAAACATTCTCTCTCTCAGTTGCGCTCCGACCTTCACCTCTCTCACTCGCGCTGCAATTTTGAAACTGATTATTAGCCTATTTGCGGGGTATTCAGTTCAAGAGAAGGGATTTCTAAGTGATAACATTAATCCTCTATCTAATTAACAACCTAAATATGCGAACATGCGAGTGAACGTCAAAGATTGTGTCGGTAAAATATTTATTTTCACTGACATCGGAGCAGCAGAGCAGAGTGCAGACACATCTACACCTGTGTGTGGAGTGTGTGTGTAGGCTACTGTAGGCATGAGTAGCCTAAGTCCTAGGCTAAGCAGTAGGCCTACTTCAAGCCTAGTACAAACACAGGACATACTGAAACGTCGGGAGGTGTTGGAATGTCGGAGATATTTTTTTTTCACATTCCATTGATAATGGCGGGTCAAAAGCGTTAATCGCGCGTTAAAAAAATTGACGGCGTTAAAATGGGTTTGCGTTAACGCCGTTATTAACGCGTTAAACTGACAGCACTAATCTTTACATTTCAAAATTCCACATCTTTCGGTTTTCAATATTTTGTAGCGAAACTTTCCGAAATTGTAGTTTTACCTTGGTTCTTCAAGTACTGAAAGTAAAAAATGTTTGCAAGCAACGATGAGCAGGTGCCAGAGGCTCAAACATGGCCTCCAAGCTGAAAAGGGTGTTTTTTGGCTACTTTGGGACCACTGGAGACCAAAAGGGATTTGTTAGAATGCTTCCATTTTTTTCTCTCAGAAAGACCACCTTTATATCAGGCACATATGAAAATTTCAGAGATGTGTTAGGTTCCAATTTTTTTCCACATTTTTTTGAAAATGTGTTCGATGACACACTACAGGTGAATGGGGTAGGATTTTAAATTAAGACATATTACAATGAAACTTTCCCAATTGCTCACTGACATTAAGGTAAACATTTTTTGTATTGGAAGTTTGGAAGACAACAAAAGTTTAGGATGCTATGGTTTTATACAACACTCACAATACATTTTATGTGAACATTATTGCTAATATCACAGACATTGCTATACAATAAGCAGCTTATGTTAACAGAAATAGCCCTGATTCACTCACTATGTTTGCTATTGCAAGCATCAATAATAGGCCTAACCTATATCATCAGAGAAGAGTGATTCTTGCCATTCTTGACAATAAAGAGCTAGGTTTGAATTAAATGATTAGATAGTCCTACATTAAGATAGCTTGATACATCTCCTAAGACTGACTAGGATTTTGCCTATAGAAGAACTTCCTCAATGTCCAATGTCTGTGCAGGCAGTAAATACTCATCAACCAGAAATAGGCTATCCTTAACCTAAGCCTATAGCCTACTTGAATGTTTAGTTGAACATTCATTTAATGTGGCCTTGAGTTAATTTTGAGGACATACAACAAAAGAATAAGGTTTCAGCCAAAGCTACGTTGTGAGGTGGCAATTAACAGAGCTGACGTTATATTACCTCCTCGGGAATCTGTTCCTTTCCTGCTCACAGGATTCATTTCTCTTACTGACTTACTTTGTTCCAAATGCAAAACATGGAGTGTGGACGAGTTGATTTTCAGTGCTATGCGTAGATCACATGGAGGTATTAATAAACCTGGAGAAACATACCAAGTCCCGCCTCCCATTCATTCCAATGTGGAATGCTAGGCTAGTGAATTCATCCAAAATTGAACAAAATTTTCAGTTGTCAAGATGGCGTTTCATGGAGCTCACTTCCGACTCCATTTCATTAGGCCAATGAGGGCCCATGTTACTAATGGAGATGAGGGCGGCTCTGGCGGCACACACCTGATGTGCAAAGGGAGCTTGTTAGCATGAGCTGAAAGTGTAGCATTAACCAATTAGCATATGTCAAATGGAGTCGGATATGATGTCATTTCTGGAAAATGGCGACGAGGAAGTGCAATGCTAATTGGCACAGCTAACCAGCCAAATCCTGACCCCCTGGTAGCTCAAGTAGAATGGATTCTTCCGCGGTGGATTAGAAACTGCGCTATGGCTGTGCTTTACCATTCCCAGGAGGCTTTGTTCTAATCATATTGCAGATTGTTGTTATAGTTTTTCTGTGGTAAACATAAACGTTTTATGATGCCAGAATAACAAGAATGAAATAAAAATACAAATGCTACATCAACTTCGCTAGATTGTTGGGAGAAGTCAGAGGTGTGTAAGCCAAACCATGACTGAGATAAAGAGTGATAGTAAGTGATATAAATTGAATGGATTCGATATTTAGAAGATGATAATATTAATGGGTAGGTATCACAAGGATGTTAAGGTAATGCTTATCCTCATAAATAAAATGTCATTTCAAAACGTAATGTCTTGAGGGCCGGCCCTGTCTCTTTAGTATGTTTATGTGTGAGTAAACTAAAATCCTAAAATCCTAGTATCTGTGGTGTAGGTCTGCACTGCCCTCTGCTGGCCTAGAGCACACAGGAGCTAGAAGAGAAAATTAAATGAGAATGATGAGGATTGAGCCTTTCATTAGGAGAATTGCTTCAGAAGACTGGACATCATCATTTTTTTTTTTTTTGCAGATAATTTGATCATCTTTAATAAAGGAAAAGATTTAAAAAAAATTTTTTTTAGCACTTTGGATGAAAATACATCCAGACATTCAATCTGACATGACCATTCTGAAGCAGACTGAGGGGATTTCAAATGAGCTAAATAGCCCAGACAGGTGTTGATCACTCTATTTCATTATAGATATCCCAGAAAAGGAACTAAAAGTTTCTGACTGGAGAAGTTACTGATTGCTGTCCACTTGGCCACAGTGTCGATGTTGATGTGATTACACTGTATTTCCACTTCTCTGTTCCACTTCTAGTTCATGTTTTTGAGTTTCTAGTTTTCTCCTGTGTTTTGTGTCTGTAGTTTGTGTCCTGAGTTTGTAGTTTCATGTGTTCTGTCTCTGGTCTTCCTGCACAGCAAAAATACCAGTGTTAATTTGACACCCACTGTGTTAAATTTAACACCAGCAAAGTGTCTATATGTGTCAACTCTTCTGAGTGTAAATGTAACATTTTGATAGGCTTAGTGTTAAAAATGGCTGAAAATTGTTTAAACTACACTGGTGTTGGTGTTACAATATAATGTTAAATTCAACACTGTAATTGATGACACTACACTGGTATCATGTTAAAATCAACACTTGTTTTATAACACCAATGTAGTGTCAATTCAACAAAATATAAGATTAAAACTGTAACACTGTTCAGTGTAAAATAAACTATTTCCCAGAGCTCCAAAAAAAAAAAACACAAAACACAATTCCAGATCAAATTATTTTTTTGATCAAATCCATTGTACTGTCAAAATGTAATACTTACAGAATTTCATTACATAGACAATGCATTGAATATGGCATGCTATAATACTACTTTACCTTTACAAAACTGTATGAGGCTTTTCACTCACCCAAACATGGCAGAAAAATTGCAAAAAATGTGAAGAAACAATAGTATTAAACAATAGTATTGCCTTTATATCAAAATGCTGCCAGATACCCACTGAGATTAGCATGCAAATGAACTGGTAACTGACAATCAGTTGACCTTGGTTTGATTTCCAAGTCCAAGAATATTGAGTTTATCGCTTAGGATAAAAGTGGTCCGTTCCACTCAACCAAGGATCGCTGCTTAGAACGACCAACACCCTGCACAGGTAAATCTAGGCTCTTCTCATCCATTGTTCCTAACTGGTGGAATAGTCTTCCCAAGACTATTAGAACCACAGGCACTCAATGTACTTTCAAGAAACTCTTGAAGACCCAGCTCTTTCAAGAGTATCTCTTGACCTATTTGCTTCAAATGCCTGGAATGAACTGATATTTGAAATACCTGGAATTCTATGATCAAGCTATGCTGCCCTCATGCTGCGTTCCTAACTTGCAGAACTAGACAACTAGCTAATATAACTCTTGATGGTGGTTGAGCTCTCAATAAATCCAGGAGGCAAATCTGTCTTTTCTTGCATTTACTGGGTTATTCAGGCACTCATTCGTTACAAAGATGTACTTGTAAAACTGTAACAAATACAGAAATAAAGAAACATAAATTTCACATAGAAATAATTGCAGAAATTGCAGTTCTAGCAGAAAATCATCTTATAACATAAAGTATTCACTTACAGACAAATATGTCCAAGGCTCGAGTGTATTTCAGACTTCGGTAGCAGCATACAAAAACGTGGCTTCCTTCACTGGGAAAACTTTAGAACTAAACAAACCCTGAGGAAGCGTAACTTACGTAACTAGCGAAATTTCCGTTTTGGCCACAAAGTGGCAGTATTTACTCAGTTAATTTAAGATAGATCAGTTTACCTGAATTCACATTTTATTTATGGAAGGCAGAATACTCCCCGCTTGGCAAAATAACTTTGTGCCATTATAAACTTCACTTAAACACAAAATGCATTACATTTCTAAAAGATAATAAAATGTCCAACTACTTTTCTTCAGATAGGAGGACCACAATTTCTGAGATAGGTCTCAAAAGCACTTTAACAGTTCCTTCTTTAACAATTTTCACCTCCACCCTCTGGATCCTTTTATCACCACTCGGCAGAGTGTTGACAATCACTCCCACAGGCCATTCATTCCTGTGAGCTTGACTGTCCTTGACTAAGACAACGTCACCGGTCTTGACATTTGGCCTTTCGTCGGTCCACTTTCGTCGGCCTTGAAGTGTGGACAAACAGTCTCTTCTCCATCTCTTCCAAAAGGTGTTTGCGAGGCATTGGACATGCTTCCATTGCTTACCATGCAATTCAGCCATCTGGAAGTTTCCAGAGGGAGCTGAGACTGTGCTCATCTTCTGGGTGAGGAGCATTGCTGGCGTGAGGACTGTAGGCGTGTCGGGGTCAGAGGACACGGGCACCAGGAGCCTCGCATTCATTATGGCTATTACCTCAGCCATAAGAGTGCTTAGCACCTCGTGTGTCAGGCGGGTGTGTCCAGTCTGGAGCAACATAGCATCCAGGATGCGCCTGGCAACGCCGTTAAGTCTTTCCCAGGAGCCCCCCATATGTGAGGAGTGTGGCGGGTTAACCCAAGAGCACCCCTTGCTCTGGAGGTAGGCTGTTACTGTGGAGTCTTCCGTGTTAATGCCCAGCTCTTTACATGCTCAAACAAAGTTAGTCCCTCTGTCAGAGCGGAGAAGCCTGGCCGGACCACGGATGGCGAAAAATCTTCTTTAAGGCGTTGATGAAACTGTCAGTCGTCATGGACTCAATGAGCTTGAAGTGGACAGCCCTGGTTGACATGCAAGTAAAAGACTATCTGTGCTGTTCGAAAATCTTTCATTTCATGCGAAATATATTGCTGTTAGAAGGCTCGTGCAGCAGGGCTATTATTCTGCCCCTGCTCGTCGTGTGTGTGTGGCTGGCAACTACAAGCTCGGCAGATAGATAACAGGTTTCCCAAGAAAAGCAGCAGGACGCCCAAAATTCTCTTCAAAGGCTATACTTAAGTCACACTGTAAAACTGCAAGCAGATATACAAAAATATATCTTAGTACCATTCCTTTCTTAGTGCATTTGCCTGACACAGCATATTAAATGTTTATAAATGAATCGGTTAGCTTACGGCTAACTTCTAAGGAGAAATCAAAGGGAAAGCTAACGCTTAGCGTATGCAAACGAACTCAAAAGCTACAGGTCTAAATGTAGTCATTAACTCATGTTTACGTCAGATTAAGTCTTTGTACAAACTCATAGAGCAGTTAAACATAAAAATACTTACAGGCATATGTCTTCCTAGCCGTAAGATATAGAGCAGGAAAATCGTGACTGCACTGTTTCTCCATACATTCAGAACTGCCTACGTGTAGCGGAGTCGCATAGACCGTTCCCGCAGGCAGCTTTGATTAGGGGGAGGGACGAGGTAATTGGCTTCTATCGGTAGCATATTTAAGTAAGCCTTACTTGCTGTTCATGGCGCGACTCTCCTGACCTGTGGCTTTCTCTGAAGCCTTGTGCAGACATGGACGGTAAGTAAGGCTGTGTAAACCTTTTAAAAAACTGTTCGCCAGACTGTTTGTAACGCATTTCCCCACTTATGCACGCAGGTTTTGTCTAGCCTTCTATCAGCTTGAACAGCCGCTTGTGTGTGCCCTAGCTGTAGTTATTCACGTTTTTGTTTACTACTGCATGATCGGTTCAGTGTATTGATACATTTCCCCTGTGTAATAGGATGACTCCCCGGCAGCCTCCCTCCCTCTACGTATATGCCATTAGACATAGACGGTCCAGGTAATGTGTTGTAATAATATTATTGTTACATGCTGTAGCCTATCGTTGAATGATGATGATCAACGCAAAAGTTATTCTATGCCAAATGATCTGGATTTCTGTGTTTTAGGTGTATGGCCGGCTGGTTGCTGTTTTGTCCTGTTATTAGTTTATGTTTTGCTTTACTGTACGGGCAACTGGTAGTGTGTGTGTGTGCGTGAGTGTGTGTGTGTGTGCGACAAGTAGGCTAATTGCTTAAAGTAGTTAACTAGTGCCTTCGCCTCTCTGGTGAAACGCGCTGCCTGTGGTGGTGGGGGTCCAATAGCCACACTTCACTTCACCGTTGTCACCCTCACCTACTTTGCAGTGTGAAGCACCTTCTGAAGCACTTGAGTGATTGCGTGCACCGCGAGTCCCCTAGTGGTGAGCGACTCACATTGCACCCCTTTTTCCTTCCACAGGCTGCATGGTTTCTTGCTAGTCTGCATCCATGCTGGAGGACAGCCCTATGACTTAATTAATGTAAAGGTCCTTGTGTAATTCTGCCTCTGCTCATTTTCTATTGCCTTGTAATAATAAATTATTGTGATTAACCTATTTATTCCCATAGCTGCTTCCAGTCTGGTTATTGCAATTAAATAAAAACTATTAATTGCTGTTACATTCGGTAACACTTGAGGCTCAAAATACGCTACTATGAGAAATTGTGACCACTAGAGGTCCCTGTTTAACCACAGTTAACAACAGAACATCACACTCCCCGCCTGTTATAATGTCTTATAACACTATTCCCCTTTAACTAGCAGAACAACCTCTGAGACAGGCCTAGAATAAACTTTCTGAGCACCCTGTCTGACTACCTTTACATCCACTTTGCGGACTTTAAAGTCTTTGCTGGGAATGGCGTTCACCACTACTCCCACAGGACCACTCGTTTCTCTTGACCTGTGCATCTTTAAGAAGCACAACATCTCCTTCACACAAGTTTGGTCTGTCCACGTGCCACTTTTGCCTTGGTTGAATTGACGCCAGGTATTCTTGGTGCTAGCGCTTCCAGAAAGCATCAGCCAGAGCCTGGACCTGCTTCCACTGCTTACTATAGAGGTCTTTGAGGTCATGCTCTCCTGGTGGTGGCGACACTGGATCAATCTTCTGTGTTAGGAGCGTTGCGGGCATCAGAACAGTGGGCATGTCCGGATCAGAAGAGACGGGGACTAGAGGTCTGGCGTTCATGATGGCCATGACTTTGGACATGAGCATGACCAGAACCTCATATTCAGATGCGAGGTTTTTGTCTTGAGCAGCAGGGCATCCAGTATTCTTCGGGCAACACCCATCATCCGCTCCCACACTCCACCCATGTGTGAGGAGTGGGGAGGGTTGAATGTCCATGTGCTGCTTTGGTCTTGAAGATAGGCTTTCAGTTCGGGGCCATTAGAGTTAATTTTGAGCTCCTTGAATGCCCCGACAAAGTTTGTTCCCCTGTCAAAGCAGAAGAGGTGAACAGGGCCACGAACAGCTGTGAATCTTCTCAGTGCATTTACAGAGCTTGAAGACGACAGATTCCAGCACTTCAATGTGCACGGCTCTTGAAACTAGGCAGGTGAAGATGACTGCCCAGCGCTTATTCTCTGCAACGCCACCTCGTGTTTGCCTGGCACTGATGATCCACGGGCCAAACACATCAACACCTATGTTTGTGAACGGAGGACCTGGATTGAGTCGTTCAGCAGGTAAGTTTGACATTATTTGTTCTTCCATTCTTCCTCGTAGCTTGTTACAGATCACACATTTGTGTATGACACGTGACACCAGCCTTTTGCCTCCAATCAGCCACAGCCCAGCAGAACGGACAGCGCCTTCAGTCAGATGCCTGCCCTGATGTGCAAACTGTTCATGGTAATGCCTCACCAATAAGGTGGCTATGTGGTGCTTCTTGGGGACAATGATTGGGTGTTTCTCTTCCCAGGGTAAGTCGGCCAAATTGGTGATCCCAACTCACTTTCAGAGGCATTGGTGGCGAAAGCTGTGACCTGCTGTGGGCGTACGTCTACGTCTGCATCAAGCTCAAATGTCTCTGGCTGCGAGCTGTGAGTGTCTGTTGACAAGAAAGCTGGGCCCGTGAGCCAGTTAGTGTCTTTCAACATGGCAGCTGGCACTGATCGGGTCCCATGATCTGCGGGGTTGTGTTCTGTGCTTACAAAGTGCCACTGATCAGGGCTTGTGGATTTCCTAATACGGGCAACTCTGTTGGTTACATACATGTAAAATCTTCTGCTTGTGTTGTGGATATAGCCCAAGATTATCCTACTGTCTGTGTAGAATGTGATCTTGTGGATGTCTATGTCCAGCTCATCTGTGATTAAGTCTGCCAGTTCAGTGGCCAGGGCAGCAGCACAAAGTTCCAGACGTGTGTGGAGGGTGTGGCTTGCAGCGCACAGAGAGATGGGCACATAGGGTCTGTTGATCTGAAGATGTTCACGCTCACAGAGTGAGTCAGTCCACAGTCTCCACTGTTCTTCCTTTAGTGGTGGTAGAGGATCATCCCATTCAGCTTGTTCGGTGGAGAGCTCTCTGACCAAAGCCTTCCCTTGGATGGTTACAGGTGACACATATCGAAGGGGGTCGTAGAGGCCATTGACAGTAGACAAGATTCCCCTTCTAGTGAATGGCTTCTGCTCTCTGGATATGCGGAAGGTGAACGTGTCAGACTGCAGGCTCCAGGCGAGTCCTAGACTCCGCGGTAGTGGCAGGGGGTCTACACTTAGCTCCAAATCCACTAGGTTTTTGACCCTCTCTTCAGGCGGAAAGGCGTCCATCGGGCGATGGTATTTCTGTCCTGTCGTCTGGCAGCATGTCAGCGTGACCCAACAGTGATCCACTTTTCCTGTAGGGTGTGCGGAAGTTTCTGGACGATTGGGCTGACTCCACGTGAAGTGTTGAGATACGAGAGGCCAGGTAAATACCCGTCTATTTTAGGGAAATCTTCAACTTTTCTCAAAAGAGCGTTCTCAATCACTTCTGGAGAGCCGTACACGTCTCTGCCACAACATCCTGAGGCCAGAAGGTAGATTGTGGATGTGCACTGCTCTGATCCTTTTAGCCTGCTCAGATGACGATGGCCCAAGCCCAGGAGATCGAGTTCCTCTCTAGCAGAAAGCCTTAGGTCATCAGTTGAGCTGAGAAAAGATGCTTTCCAGGCCCAATAGTTCTCTGGTTTGTCATCGAACTTCAGCAGGCCTGAACTCACCAGCTCGCGACGCATCAAGTACTTCCCTAGGTCAGTTGTAGCCGCTGCACTGGATGGGCCGGTGTTGCAAATAGGGAATGAATGAGTCTGATATGGCTGGGGAGGTTTGAAGTCATCGTTGACATTGTTAATGTTATGGGGAGGTTCCCTGTAGCTGCATGGTTTCTTTTGCGCAGTGTTTGTGTGCTGTTGTGAAGTCCACGCTTGTCCTCCAGACGTGTGGTGGGCCAATTCAATAAACTCATGATCACTGATTTCACTTGATGGCATATCACCTTGGCTCCTACGCTGAACACCGTCGCCCATGTTAGGCTGGCGCATTGGTGGATGTGAGGATGTAGGTGGCTCTGCATCATGTGGTGGGGCTGTGAATGCTGTGAAAGCTTAATGCGTTGGGAGTTACACTCTGGTAAGACTGGTTAACTGGCTGTTGAACAGACATCTGCACTGCCGCACTTTCACCATGTAGTTCAGCTGGGAATTGAGGCAACACAATGTTTTCTCTTTGCTGAGACGGGCTCATCTGAACACATTCTTCAGTAGCTGCCTCAGCTTCTGCTTGTGTGGCGGCTGCCGCCTTTTCCATTCTCAATACGTGCAGGTTAGCTTGAATTACAGTTTGCTGCCTTAACATCTCTGCCTCTTGTTTAGCGAACGCTAGCTCTGCACGTGTGGCTTCGGCTTTAGCTCGTGCTTTCAAGGCTAGAGTGCTAGCTACAGACAGTTTGCTGGTTTGTGAACAGTTGGATATTTGTGATCGCGTTTCCAATTCTTCTGGCTACTACAAGCTCGGCAGATAGATAACAGGTTTCCCAAGAAAAGCAGCAGGACGCCCAAAATTCTCTTCAAAGGCTTTACTTAAGTCACCCTGTAAAAAGGCATATGTCTTCCTAGCCATAAGATACAGAGCAGGAAAATCGTGACTGCACAGTTTCTCCATACATTCAGAACTGCCTACGGTAACACTTGAGGCTCAAAATACGCTACTATGACAAATTGTGACCACTAGAGGTCCCTGTTTAACCACAGTTAACAACAGAACATCACAGCTATGCTTAAACTTACTCCAGTATATTCCTTTAACCCTCTAGGCGCCACAGTCGAGTTTACTCGACAAGCAGCGGTACTGAATAAAACGGCCGATTTTGACAAATTTTGACATATACCATTTAATCTCCACACCACTAGTTGGCAGACATGTCATACGTCATCACTGACTCGAAAAACGTCATGGTCCAATGCAAAAATATTCGAGGAAGACCACGTTGAATCAATGCAAACAATACCGGAGCTAAACGAGCCAGTTAGCCATTTTATCAGAGCGGTATTGTCAGCATCAGCGAGTATCTACATTGCATTATCGTGTTCTGACATCAGGAAAGTCTACCTGCAATGAAGTGTTGAGCTTTATATTCCATGAGCCTGATTCTGAAGGGGGATATCTGCCTTCAGAAGACGACGGTGTTTAGTTCAGCGATCCCGCTTTAGATGCGTCCCTGCCTTGTTATGATGCAGCCGGACGAAGTTGCACAAACTAAGCACAAACTTCGAATCTCTTGGCCAATGTCAGTGGTGGGAACAATATTTCACGTTGTCGGAGTATTCATCTTGAAGTTAGGAGGCGTGTTAGTTGTGTGGGAAATCGGGGAATTTATGTGGGAGTGCAGTGTTTTTATCGCGCTAGCCAGCTAGCTTATTGCCTTCTGACCGTGCCTCTCCACAATCCGACAGTAACGTGGTGGAAGCTGGAGCCTTTTTTTCTAATGCCACTGGGGATGTTACGAGGTCATAGTGTTCGTAGGAGAGTTAGGGGACAACATAGAGGCAGGGTGGGAGGTCAGAATGTGTAGCTGCAAATTCTCTCCACTCTGCGTGCGCTCGAGGCAAACCTGGCCGTGCTGCGCGCAGCAGGGTCAAAGACGGTGTGCCATGGCGTCTTTAGTTCAATATGGGAATGCATGCTTTGAGTACTTGGCCAATGAGCATCAGTAGCCTAACCTTTGATCAGGCAATTGGTTATCTGGGTGAAAGAGAACTCTCCAATGACAATTCTCCCCTAATTTTTCTATCACTCTTCCTCTCTGATGATTTTTGGAATTTACTTGTTATTGAGAGAAATCTCTGTTCCCATCAGTTTTTAGCCTCTCATCAACTCCAGGCATACTCCAGATTTTATCAATGGTCTGACAACTGTCTCTATAAAGAAAGCCTTCTTTTCTCTGTATTTGGAAAAAACAAACAAACAAAAAAAGCTCTGTATTTGGGTATGGGGGTCTGTAGAGAAGTCAACATGGATTATTGGGTTGAATATTGGCCAATAGCAGCAACTGGATTTAGGAAGGTGATGTCCAGGAATATATTTGAGATTATTATACATTATATGTGCCGCATACATGGATTCAGAGAGTTTACTGTATGTAGCAAATGGAAAATCTCTACAGCAAAAGGCCAGCCATCTGCTACATTCATTCGGTTTGTTTCTGTCATTTATTAGTAATAATTTACACAGTTTGTTTACTTCTTACAATTTACCTGAGCATTCAGTATTGTGTAATATAGCATACAGAAGGTGAGTGAAATTTATTTGGGGGGGAAAGTGCTGAATTTTGTCATTCAAACATGACTTTTCATGAAAATTATATTATCCAAGATGGCCGCCACAACATATGACGTCATATGACGTCATAATATGCAAATTAGATGGAGGAATTTAATCCCTACATAAACTTTGGGTCATCCTTAATATTTCTCTAATTTACAGAAAGTTTCTATCTCTTATCACTTTTAAGATATGGCCTTTTGAAATTAAGATGTCAAAATCGAACGTTTTGAAAAAAAACCTCTGGCGCCTAAAGGGTTAAGGACCCTGTGGAGCACATGAGTGAGTAGGGCAAAAGGAGGGAAATCATAGAAAAGACCCAACGGCCTTTCTCTGGACAGGGCATCCAGCCCAAGTGGGGCGTTGTCCTCCCTTATTAAGAACCACATGTTGCAATGAGTCGTCTATGATGATGCAAACAGGTCGGCCTGTGCTCTGCCGAACTGGGACCACAGCTGGCATACCACCTCTGGGTGTAGTCTCCACTCGCCCAGTAGGGGACCCGTCCTGGAGAGGACGTCTGCTGTCGGATTCTGCACCTCTAGCATGAAAACAGCTATCAGAGAAGTGAAGTGAGTGAAGGCCTATTCCAGCAATGTCCTGGCAACCTGAAGGCTCTGCAAGGACCTGGTGACTTGGGGCGAATTCAATAGTGATAACGTTTTGTAACGTTACGTTGTAACGTTAGTGACGTAGTAAACGTTTTGTAACGTTACGTCATCTTGAAAATGCCATTGGTGGTTTATGTGGTACACTATAGAGGAATTGTCCGTCCTCACGTGTCTGCCTCTGATGAGAGGAAGGAGTTCTTGCAGGGCCAAATGGACTGCCTTCAGCTCCAGCACATTTATGTGCTCCTAGGAACCCCTCACCATCCTGCCTTCCCAAGCTGCACCATACCCAGTTAGGGAGGCGTCTGTGGACACCAGAGTCCTGTGAGAGGGGATGTTTCCGAGCTGGACTCCATCAGTCAGGAAGGCCTCTTTGCTCCAAGGACAGCTCGTGTGAATGACTGAGTCACCTTGAGCTTCACCCGTCTGTCTTGCACTGGATGAAAACTGAATGCATTCAACCCGGAGGAGACCCAATGGCACCACTGCTGTTGTTGCCACTATTGTGCCAAGTAGACTTTGAAATTTTACCAAGTCCAGTCTCCTGCAGAGATGGAACTGGCTCACCAGCGACAGAAGCCTCGTTACCCTGAGAGGGGGAGTCAAGCATGCTTTGCCACAGAGTCTATCCGAAGCCCCACGAACGACACATCCTGTGTAGGAGATGAGGTTGCTGTTTTCTAGGTTCATCCTGAACCCTAAGTTCAGCACGTGGTGGATGACCTTCTCCGTGTCCAGCACGACATGGCAGCGACCTGGGGCACAAATTAACCAGTCTTTTAAGTACAGTAGGATCTTCAGACCCGCTGTTTGAAGAGGGGATAAGGCTGCCGCCACCACCCCTCGTGAAGACCAACATCTATTGTGTGGTGAGCATTTTGAAAGGCAGGACCTTTAAAAAGACATTTAACCTTGTGAGGTCCAAAATGGGGCACAGACCCCCTTCCTTTTTTGGAATGATAAAATATGTGCTGTAAAACCCATCAAGCTGTTCGCTGGAGTCTACCGACTCTATCGCGTCCATCGCTAAAAAAAGATAAAATCTCTTGGTTTAAAATTTTTGCCTGGACTGGGTCTCTGACCACAGTCATATAAACCCCAGAGAAAGGAGCAGGTAGGCGCTGCCGAAACTGAATTCTGTAGCCGTTTGATACTGTGGTAAGCACCCACTGGTCTGACACACATTTTTCCTAGATGTCCAGGCGAAGCTGGGACATGGCCTCAGCAGGCGGCCCCATACAGCCACGTGGTGTAGCCCCGAGGACCTGAAGCTCTGGGAGAGCACTGTCTTTGGGAACAAGTTACCCTGGAAGCAGGAACATGAGAGGCTGGCTGCTGTTGAGGGGCCCTTGGGGCACCACGCTACGGGTACTTTCAGTGCCCCTGGGATATGACCAGTCTGGTTGGGGATAAGAGACCCTGGAACCATATGAAGGACCAGCCCTATTAGACTCACCACGGACTGACACTGTCCGAGAACGTTCTGCAGCCTCGGCCAAGCCCTGAGAGTCAGGATGAAAAACTCTACAGGGAACAACCAGCATGCCTATAAGGTCTCTCTTCACACCCTGAGAGAGAAGTCTGCGCATCTGTCTGCATGCCATCACTGATCTCTGATAATTTAAGAGTGGGTCATAAGAGCAGAGTCAACCAGTGACAAGGTGTCTCAATCAGACCCGACCAACTGGGGCTGGGGTTGCAGGGTTGCCCCAGGACTTCTTTAGCAACTCAACATAATCCAGAGCTGCAGGTACGAATACCACTGGCCGGGTGTTGAAATTCCGGCCCAGACGCTTTGCATGGAGGTGTGGGCTTCAATGGGAACCTCCCTGAACATGACCAGCAAACTTGAGAGGCCCTGTTCACAAATACCTACCAAAATATAAGCAGTGCTAACAACAGCTTGTAAATACTTACCAAAATACAAGCGGTGCTAATGACAGCTTACAAATATTTACCAAAATATAAGAGTTGCTAATAAGCAAGACTTGTGTTTGTACACAGAGTGTAGCAAACAGAACAGAAAGGAGACTAATGTGCGCTAACGCACTGCTCATTAAGCAGTAGCTGACACTACACAACACGCTGTATAAACAGCAAACAAAAGAGACTGATATGCACGTACACACTGCTCAATAAAGTAGACAAACTGGAACCTACAGCGCACACACTGAGCGGGTCAGCAATGGAAAAAGGCTCACATGCACGTACGCAATGCTTCTTTCTCTTAAAATAAGCTTTTCTTTGCACATTAGTCTCCTTGCAAAGCGTCTGGGCCGGAATTAAAATAAGCTTTGCTTATTTAATACTTCTTTGCAATGCTTCTTTCTCAAAATAAGCTTTAAGCCTATGACCAAATAAGAAAGAAAACACACACTATAGGCAAAGCACAGCAGAACAGTCAAGTGCGCACATGCACTACTTAGCAAGTAAATTTACATAACATTTATGCATTTAGCAGACGCTTTTATCCAAAGCGACTTACAAAAGAGGGATAATAATCAAGCTGCAACACCATACAAGTAAATGCCTACTGGAGTGCCATTTGCTAAATAGGAGAGCAAGTGCAAGGGTTTAGAAGTGGTTGATCAGTGCATTCCAAGTAATTTAAGGAACTAGGACAAAAAATATTCTTGAAAGAGCTGGGTCTTCAAGAATTTCTTGTAGATAAGCTCAAGTAAATAAGCTCAACAGTACTTGATAAACTGTAGGCCTGATCAACAAAGGAACCTGACACTGGCGAATGCACCCTTATTATACCCGTCATAGCAACAAGACGTACATTTATCACTTTCGACCTTGTTTTTGTCACTCACAATTTCAGAACACTCGCGTCTTACAAGCGGAAAAACACGTTCAGTGTGAACGGCTGCTTAGTCAGGATAAAACGGCTGAAGGGCAAAACAAGATACAGAAGGCTCACGCACGCATGCGCTGCTCATCAAATTAAGCTCGCTGTACAATACACAGCACTGCAAACTAATAGACAAGTCAACAAAGAAGACTCACAGTCTAATAATAACACTATTTCAGACCAAATAATAAACAAATCATGACTTTAAAGGAAAGTACCGGAGTGAATTCAAGCATAGCCCAGTTGAAAGAGCTTGCTAAATGCACTAGTTGGCGAATGGAACAAAATAATTTGGTACAGCATAGACCGAATGCGAACGCAGAAGCGAACAGGCACTTTACACTGAATCAATGGGACCTGACTATACAAAACCGAAAGTAAGACCTGAGGTTACATTGACTCAATGTAAAGTGTTTCGCGTTTGCGTTAGAATTTTGAACAGCATAAACCTTTCATTTCATGCAAAATATATTGCTGTTAGAAGGCTTAAAGTTACTCCGGACTTATACTTTAAGGACTGACAGTAAAGACCGTTTCTGCAAATAGTTACACATCCACTTTTTCTCCTGTTAAATATGGGGTCCCAGGGGTCAGTGTTAGGACCAATTTTATTTTGTTTATACATGCTTCCTCTTGGGCATATTATCCAAAAACACTCTCTCATTTCACTTTTATGCTGATGATACACAGATATACCTGCCCATTAGTTCCTCTGATCCTACTGCATTAAACTCAGTAAATGAATGTCTTCATGACATAAAAAACTGGATGTCTAATAACTTCCTTCAGCTGAACTCTGACAAAACTGAAGTGCTTATGATTGGATCAAAACAATTTACTCCTTCTCTAGATCCTTTCCTATTTCTAGACTGTGGAAAACCTGTTGCAAAAAACCTGGTGTTTGGTTTGACAGTAATTTGAGCGTCACATCACAAAGCTCATACAATCCTGTAATTATCACTTCAGAAATATTTCAAAGATTTGTTCCTTCCTAACTGTTAAAGACACTGAGACACTGTACATTCTTTCATTTCCTCACAACTTGATTACTGTAATAGTCTCTTTTTTTTCTTGACCGAAAGTGCATTAAGCGACTTCAAATTGTGCAGAATTCAGCTGCCAGGCTTCTTAATAAGACTAAGAGTTGTGACCATATCACTCCTGTTTTAGCCTTACTGCTCTGGCTCCCAGGAAGCTTTATAATTGATTTCAGGATTCTTTTGATTACATTTAAAGCTCTTCATGGCCTGAGTCTCAAATACATAGCTGATCTGCTGGTTCCTTATACACCTCCACGCACTCTAAGATCTTCTGGTTTTGTTTTTTTGGAGATTCCTAAGGTCAACCTAAAAACTAAAGGAGATAAGGCTTTCAGTGTCAGGGCACCTAGGTTTTAGAATGGTTTCCCTGATGACATCAGATTAGCAAAGTCCCTATCCTCATTCAAGGCCCTCCTTAAAACTCGCTTTTATAGGAAAGCCTTTCTTGCTTAAATGGTAGACTAAGCTTTATTTTAGTGTGAAGTTCTATCTTAAGTTTTATTTTCTTTTTGTAGTTTTGTTTTAAGCCTTAATTTTTGATACATTTTATGTTAGTGTTAAGTCCTTCCTACTTTAGTGCTAAGTTTATTTCCCCCTTTTAAAGTTTTGGTTTAAGTGATAGGTTAAGTTTTAGTATTTAGTTCTTTTTAGTTTTTAAGTTTATTTCTCTTTTTTGTCTTACACCTTTTATTTATTGTGATATTGTACAGCACTTTGTAACATGCTTTTGAAAAGTGCTATATACATAAAGATTATTATTATATTATATTATTATAAACACAACTTTACAGCGAACTTCAAAGTTCGTGCACGAACGTACACTGGAGGCCGCAATATGTTTACCAGACAATGCACGCAGAGGTCAGCGGGACAACACATTACAAAACCAGATAATAGCTATAGTGATTAAGTTTTCACTTACCAGCCGAAGGTCTCTTGGTATGCAAGAAAGGCAAGAGGAAGTGGCTGATTCACAATGGGGCTAATATAGGAAGTGAGCCATTCCACCTGCGGTCAATCATATGACATTGTTGTCATAAGGTCTCGAAGTAGGTACAAGGAATGGGGACAGCTCTTTGTTCCCACAGCTGTATATTCCCACAGCCCTATGTTCCCACATTTGTTAGGAATTTTTATTTTTGACAGAATTTTTGGAAATTAGGCCCTATGTTCCCACAGCCCTATGTTCCCACAAGTTACCACATTTCTTAGGAAATTTGGGAAATTGGGCCCTATGTTCCCACAGCCCCGCATGCTCTTACATTACAAAGATTTTTAAAAAATTAGATCCTATTTTCCCACAGCAATATGCTCCGATAAGGGCATGTTTCCAGCAACACAGGTAATATTTATCCAGTTAGCCCTTCCGTTCACATTACAATGGAGGATTCTGAAACTGATTCCAAAAATGATTGCTGAGGTTGATTTCAAAAATGATTGCTGAGGTGGATGAATATAAAATTGTTGTGGAATGTGGATGCAAGACTAAACCCCACTACCTGGAAGGCACAATTAGGGGCAAATAATATCAAAGATCAAATCTTGCCTGAACTTACGTAGGGGGTCTACCAGGCAGGGGTAGAAATGTGGGATTGTAGTACCTGAATTTGAAGAAAGAAAGAAAAAAAAACTCTTAGAAATGGGAGAATATAGGGCTGTGGGAATATAGAGCTGTGGGAACATAGAGCTTTGGGAACATAGACACGCTCCCCAAGGAATGGCATCATTCAGAGTGTAACGACCGTTGGTGACGGTCTGAGTGAGGTCGAAATAGATCGGCCGGTCCTTGGGTCTATTCCCCTATCGCATATATGCTAAATTGATTGGTATTGTGTCATTGTATTGAAAACAACAAGTTGTTAACTGGTTAGCAATGCTTTTCTGAAGCTTTTGGGAAAAGGACGCAAAAATGTGAGCATAGACCTAGCGCAAACCGAAAGTAAAAATCGGTTTTGCATAGTTCCACTTTAAATCAGAGCCATGATCTTTGATTAGCCTATAACTCATATCTGTAGTAAAATATAACGTAGACGGCCCAAACATTTAAATGCACACAAATGATAATGAATACGTTTTTTAACATACAATTTGACCAAAATTAAAGTTTTGCATACCTTATAAAAGTTATGTCCAGTCATTCCGGAGTCTTCAGTAGCTTACGCAATTTTGGACCGTTACGTGAGGGCGTGGCATAATTTAACATCAATGCAGGCAACACCCTGATTTGACAACCCAAATGTGACACGAGTAACTTGATGTAACACTGAAAATGTTATTTTTACCTCCACCAAGGAGGTTATGTTTTTGCCGGCGTGTGTGTCTGTCTGTGTGTGTGTGTGTCTGTGTACAAAATAACTCAAAGTACTGAACAGATTTGGATGAAATTTTCTGACAATGTGTATATTGGGACAAGGAAGAACTGATTCGATTTTAGTGGCGATCGGTGACCCAGAACTAGCCTGACATAGCCCGCCCATAATACGAATGTTCATCCGTATCCATGGTCTGGGAACGGTCCTCTGGGGCGTGTTTACATCGGTAGAGAGTCTACTGGCTAATAAGCGAAGCTGATTAGACGAGCTGTCCAATCGTTTCAAACCAGAAGTGAATGCCCTCCCCTCCGCAGTATAATCGCGTCAGGTTAAAGAACTTCCAGACCATGAATACGGATGAACAGCAGTATTATGGTCGGGCTATGTCAGGCTAACCCAGAACACCATCTGTGACCACATTAGTAGAGTAGTAGAGTAGAGTGTACTTTATTGTCCCCAGGGGGAAATTTGTCTTGGGCTTCACCCACTGCATTGCATACAGTACTCACATACACACATACGTTCATACAACATAACATAAAAAACAGAGAGAGACATTGAACTGTGCACTGCACTGTGTGAGCATGACGTTTCTACTTGTCATTAAGCAATCTTATGGCGGTTGGGACAAAGGAGTTCTTATATTTTACTAATCTGCAGTTTAATGACCTGAAACGTCGGCCTGAGGGAAGTAGGGTGAATTCATGGTGGAGAACATGTGTGGGGTCCTCTAGGATCTTAAGTGCCTCCCTGAGCACTGACTTTTCAAAGAGGGACTGCATATATCCCTGGCCCTGTTGGCCAACAATCTTCAGTGCAGTTTTAAGCAGACGCCCTAACTTGGTTTTTAACTGAACAGTTAGAGTCCCATACCATGTTTGCACGCCATATTGAATCACACTTTCTAAAATCATTTGGAAAAATAAAAACAGAAGCCTATTATTAACACCATACAGCCTTAATCGTCTTAAAAAGTACATCCTCTGTTGGAGCTTAGTAAAGAGGCTCTCTATGTGGACCTGCCATGTAAGTGTACTGTCCATGTATACACCAAGGTATTTGTATGAGGGAACCTGACATATGGGAGTGTCATGTATCAGTACTGGGCTTGTGTTGGAGACTGCTCTTGGGTCAAATATCATTTCCTGGGTTTTACTGACATTGACGACAAGATGGTGGGCGTCACACCAGTCAACAAACTGTTTTATCTCTGAGTGGTATGATGCTGTATCCTGATCTTTGTATAGTAGCCCTAGGATTGCAGTGTCGTCTGAGAATTTGACAATGTAGTTGTGTGTGTGTGTGTGTGCCCACACACTCATTCGTGTAAATAGTGAAGAGGACGGGAGAACTTACACAACCTTGGGGAGCCCCTGTGCTTATGCACTTAGTTTGTGAGGTTGCATTGTTAACTCTGACGCATTGCGTCCTGTTTGTTAAAAAGGAATAATACTATTTACCATATACACATTGTCTTGGCGGAGGTCTGCGCTCTTCTAATATAACCATGTGGTGTCAGAGTAACACCAACACTCTCTATTTAACACTGTCCCTGATATTTTAACACTGGCGTATTTGCTGTGTGTGTTCCATGTGCATGTGCTTACTCTTTGTCCACATCCCCCTGTGTATTTCCTGTGTCTTCCTGAGTATGTCATGTGATCTCTGTGCTTCCTGTTTTTTGTCATGTGATCTCGTCTCTTCTGTAGTTCCTTGTCATGTGATCTTGTGTTTCCTGTTCAGTTCCTCGTCCTGTGCTTCCTTATCTCCTGTGTCTCCACCCCTCACCTGTTGCTCGTGATTGCCTATTCATTTGATTTTTGTTTCTTGTCTCGTGTTCACTTGTCTCTTGTTCCCTGTCCACTTGTGTCTTATGATTATCTCTAGTCCTGGAAATTTAAGCCTTGTGTCTCCAGTTTTCCTTACCTCACTCTCGTCAGATGATGCACTAGGTCTTTGGTATTTTTTGCCCTCAACTGTGCCTTCCAGGCAGCGCTGCCTTCATGGCACTACTCCACTCAGTTTAGGGTTAGGTTGAGGGTTGAGGGGGTTAGGGTTAGGAATAGGGTAAGGGTAGTGGCTTTTAGGCTGTGCTGCCTGGAAGGTGCCGTTGGAGGCAAAAAACACCATTGAGCGATGTGCTACGTAGCCTTAAGCCACTCCCGCACAATGATCTGATGATGAAGCCATAGAAAGCGATTTCAAGCCCAATATTCTCTAACCGGACCAATCAGGACCGCTGGCTGTGTAGCTGCTGTATAGGATGTGACGTAGCGGCGTGTCTCTGTTTGAATCCAACAAACATAACGAGCGTCATTGCTTGGTTTCGATGTGATTAGCTGAAGTGTACGTCAATTAAATTGATGGACAAGCCGTTTGTCCAGTTAGATTTCAAGGATTTCTGGCTCCTGAAATAATACGGCTATCGTTCACGCCTTGGCGCTGCATCTGACTTGAGTGAGTGTTCCCTGCTCCGTCATTGTTTTAAGTTGCGTTCCTCTGTCCCTGTGTTTATTGTCAAGTAAAGTTAATCTCGAATTCTGAAGTCTCAAGCCTCGTTTCCAAGTTTTCTCCCATCTAGAACAGACAGGATCGTGACAAGAGTGAGAGAGTGCAATACAGAGTGTACATGCAGGTAGCACTTAGAATAACCGTCCTCTATAAATGGTTATTAAATAGTTCATTAACATTAGTAAGAAGTTAATTGGAATGGTTGTGTTTTCAACTAGTCAGATAATTTATCAGGTTTTTCCATTTTGTCATTCAGCCATAAACGGTAAACTAATGTTAATTTACTAACTAAATAACTATGCTGTTAAAATTCTGTTAATTACTGCTACCTAACTGTTAACTATGAACAGTTAAATAATTACTGACTGATGTTAATAAGCTATTGAATAACCATTTATAGAGGACAGTTATTATGAAATGCTACTGTGTTACAATGGCCTCTCAAATTCCTGTACCTGAGCCCATGGACAAGATGAGCGACGTCTACAACAATTGGATGTTTTTTTGCACAGTGGGATAACTACAAACATAACTACACAAAAAGGATAAGAACATTTGTCTTTGACTACAGTCGATAATGGGGAAAGAATGCCTCCAACTTAAACCCCACCATTATATCTCTGAAGCAAGCTAACAAGCCCAAATCAAGAAAATTAGCAGTGGGGATCACCAAACAGTCAAGTATGCTTCACAAGACGCTCGTCTGGGCCTTTAAGGATCCAAACAGGCATATGTGACAGAATGCACGAAGCCAAAATCATCTACTACCAGTACTTGTCATTACTGTAGATCCACCCATGTCAAAGCCAAATGCCTAGCTTATGGTGTCACATGCAAAGAATGCGGGAAACTAAATCATTTTGCAAGAGTTTGACCAGTGCAAACCACAAGTGAAAGAGAAAGATGATGAAACTGATACAATGCTATAAGTTTCTCACAAAAAACAACATGCAAGCTAGTGAAAAACAAATGGTTCATAAACCTCAAGATAGCCCCACACAATGGTTAACTCTTTCATGATGACCCACACCATATTGTCAAATGCCAACTAGACACTAGTTCCACTGTGAATTCAATTGGCTTTTGTGATCTTCAATGCATACTGCAAGATGGTAAACCACATTATTACAACCAGCACTCACATGTCGAGTTTCCTTTCCTCATGCTCAAGCGCTACATATATTATGAATTCGATTTGTAGATCTGCCTCACACACATTCTGTAAGAGCTATACCACTCTACCGCTGTTCAGATAATTGATCAAAAAACATAGCGAACACATAATCTCATCAAAGTTCTAAACACGGTGAACTTTATGACTGACGCATAACGCAGGAGTAAAACTTTAATTCTTTAGCTTCCCAATGCTGCTGGTCACTGATAGTCTCTGTGATACCCAGTGAATCAACTTTTAATTTGGCAGGTCATTACATTTACACTATTCATGCAACTTGATTGCATCCTGCAAAACCCAACTATTCCTGACTTGTTCCAGCTGATGACTGCATTGTTTCTAAAAAACATTACCTGATTTTTGAAAACAAAGCATTTGGCTTACATAGCAATAATTTTAAAGTTGGTAACTTATAACATATATCAGAACTAGGTAACAAAGCACATTATTCTTAAAATGGGTCAGTGCAGCATTATTTGAATACAGAGATGTATAGTAACTAAGTAGAACTACTTAAGTAGCCTACTTAAGTACTAAAATGCAGTATCTGTACTTTACTGGAGTATTCTTTTTTTCTCCTACTTCCACTTTTACTTCACTACATTTTTTTGATGAATTTAATACTTCTACTCCATTACATTTTTGATGTGTTGATTAGTTACTCGTTACTTTTATAAAAAATTTTGGTAATGCTTTAATTTACAGCCCGTGAAGTACTGGGTAATTATTAGGTAAGAATGGTGTAACAAAAAAGTATCAAGGGATAAATTAAATTAAATTACTGAGTACTTACAGCGTACGTTTGCTGGAATAACACACGTAACAGAACTTAATGTGTTATATTGCCATAATCACAATATAAATGTGGGGTAACCTGAATGCAGAAGCGTATAGGAAAGCAAGGGTTGGATCAACATGCACGCACTTTATTTTACAGCCCGCGCATCCAACATTAGGGTGTAGTTATAGTTTTGAGGTGTTTAGGTCATTCTACGGTATTTATTCTTTAGCCTACTTTTCAGGCCTGTTTCACACACAAACTGCGCGTTCGCGGTGCAGAAGTCAGGACAGGAGCCACGCAGAACAGGCGTGCTGTCTGAATGACCTGACCTGTTACCGTGCATTCTAAACGGAAATGGACCAAAACCACACCCGCACCCACTCACACACAGGTTTGTGTTGTGACATGGATAGGCAGAGACAGCGGTTTGACAAAGATACCATTTTCACATGAAGGTCTAAGCGAACCAACATGACTGAAAATAATTCTGTTCATCAACAACAACAAGGGAAGGATGCGCGGGCTGTAAAATAAAGTGCGTGCAAGTTGATCCAACCCTGAGTTTCCTTTATGCTTCTGCATCCAGGCTACCCCACACTTATTTTGTAATTATGCCAATATTACACATAAAGTTCTATTTTGTTACGTTGTTCAATACCTGTACTTACCCAGTACTTCACGGGCTGTAAATTAAAGCGTTACCAATATTTTTTACAAATCATACCACATCCAATGATAGTCTATCAATGCCAGACCAGACCATCACCAGGTTTTCATTGTAATTATTGGGCGATTCAAGCGGTATAAGAGACCTCAAGCTCCCCTTCGACCTTTCGCAGTACTGAATGAATGCAGTGAATTGGGAACGATTAGCAAGGGTCAGTCTACTGCTCCATTTCGAGATGGAAGAAGTTGATGGAAAGATGGAAGTTCTTCAACTTCAAATGATTGTAGTGATGGGAATGGTGGTGACCATCCCTGGCCCTACTTAGAGTCCATGGCCAAACAGACTATTTCAGCCAAATAAATGTAAAACAGTAATATTCAAACTTTTGACTGCTTCCTTTAATATACACAGTACTTCTACTTTTACTTTCAGTACTTGAGTAGCAATTTTTTAAATACTTTTACTTGCAATACTTAAGTACAAAAAAATTTGAATACTTTAGTACTTCCACTTAAGTATGGTGTTTAAAGAACACTTTTACTTCCACTCAAGTCATTTTTTTGATATGGTACTTTTACTTCCACTCCACTCCTCTTCTCCAGTACTTTATACAACTCTGTTTGAATAATATAGCTATAAAGATATAGCTATAAAGAACAAAGTAATGTACAATGTTGAACACACTAATGTTGTATGGAAGCGTGTCTATGTTCCCACAGCTCTATGTTCCCACATTTGTTAGGAATTTTTATTTTTCACAGAATTTTTGGAAATTAGGCCCTATGTTCCCACAGACCTATGTTTCCACATTTCTTAGGAAATTTGGGAAATTGGGCCCTATGTTCCCACAGCCCCATGCTCTCACATTACAAAGATTTAAAAAATGAAAATGATTCCAAAAATGATTGCTGTGGTCGATTTCAAAAATGATCGCCGAGGTGGATGAATATAAAATCGTTGTGGAATGTGGATGCAAAACGTTCTGAAAATGAGAGTGGATGAAGATCATTTTCATTGCGAATATAAATCTAGGCAGCACAACATAAAAGAACCCTAACCTTACCCTAAACCTAACCCCACTACCTGGTAGGCACCATTGAGGGCAAATAATACCAAAGATCGAATCTTGCTTGAACTTACATAGGGGGCCTACCAGGCAGGGGTAAAAATGTGGGACTAAAGTACCTGACTGAAGAAAATATAGGGCTGTGGGAATATAGAGTTGTGGGAACATAGGGGAGCGTGTTTTTTTTTCTTTCTTCGAAGTCAGGTACTATATTCCCACATTTCTACCCCTGGAGTGCGTTTCCCAAAAAACTAACGAACATAGCGTTTAACGAATATCTTCCTATGTTAGTTCAAGCTAACGACTGAACTTATTATTCCTGTGTGTCCCAAAACGAGATAACTAAGCAAGTACCTCCATAGTTGGTTAGTAGTAGTCCAGTCATAATGTGAGGTTCTGTGACCATCCTCTGGCAACAATGTTTTGATGATTGATTTGACCTCTATGGACCCTTTAGAAAAGATTTAGCCCCCATGTCCCTCCCAAAAATCCCGGCATTTTTTGCTAGAGAGCCAAATTCAAAATGGCGCCCGGCGCCATCTTTAAAAAATAACTTTTGATCTGGATGACCTAGAATCATGTATGAAGGCACATTTTCATTCAAGTCAACCATGGGAATTCCAAATCTGACATCATTTTAATCATCAAACCTAGTTTTGACATTGAAATTCAAGATGGCCGCCATTCAGTAGAGTGAAAATTGGTCATTCCGTGTCAAATCGCCCAATGGCTTACACCCCACCAGCTCAGATTTTGCTGAAATTTGGTCTATAGACCCTTTTTGAGGCTACGTCACAATTCCATGAGTTGAGTTTTGGAGGCAGAAAATCGTCTGTTCTGATAGACATGCCTGTAAATTTCACAACTTTCCCCATCTTTGAAAATATAGCTTGTCATCATAATATAACTCAAGAATCTATTTCTTTACAAGATATGATTCACAAACAACAAAATATATGTCCACCAACATGATTAAACGAGTACCCAAAGTTCAGAGACTGAAAGTAGCACAGGTGGCTATCTGCATCTTTAGGCTGCTGGATAACGTAGTGATGCCATACTGCCACCGTAGCGACCTCTCTCAATTTAAACCACTTGTCAAAGCAAACAAACTTATCGACAGTCTCCACATATTTAACTGAACACAGGGATTTTGTATCACTTTAACACTACCCCTAAAAGCCAAACTTTACCACCGAATAACCCGCTAGCTTGTTAGCTGACGGTAGATCGCCTACCTTGTTAAGTGACGTTACTAACGTTAGTCGTTTTCCCATAGGATTAAGCGCATTTCTCTTGAAGTGCACCTTAACTCACGCAATTTGTAAACACTGTAAGGCATACAGGATCGCTACTGTAGTTGGATATTATTTAGTATACATCTAATAGATTACGCCAAAATTATAAAATGTAGGATTAGCTGTTGATAAAGCATTAAAAGACAGCGCTGAAAACGGTCACTTTTGTATTGGTTCTGATAGCTTCTGGAGGCGTTCTGCCTCCAGTTGCAGTTTATAGAATGTTAGAACACGGAATGTTTACAAACACAGAAAGGGTCTATAGGGTCATCTAGGCTGGGAAAGACAAATTTCCAAATATTAGCCCCATTGGACCAATGGTTGTCAAGTTACGGCCTGCCCAATTGTGCCAAAAATGCCAAAACGGGGTCAGCGTCTGATATTTGAACCCCTATATCTCAGTAACCAGAGGGTCTATCATCAAAACAATGGTATTTCTGGGTTGGAAATTGTCCAAGGAATCCAAATCTGGATCCTCAGATTTGATGTAAGAGTAAGCTAAAATGTCATGACCTTTTGACCTTTACTTTGACCTTAATATAAAGTACACCAAAAATTGTAGCCCCCTTATCTTCCCTATATCATATTAAAAAATCAGAGGTGTACTTTTCCCTGATAGTGCACAAATCCACATCAAACACACCATGCCCTGCAGCTTTAGCTTGTATTTTACATGTATAAATAGACTTAAACAATCAGTCCTGGCAAAATAGCCCTTTTTTGAGCCAAAAATTCATTTTAGATAATGTCTTTTAGTGGAAAACATGCTGAAAACATAAGGAAAATCGTAAGAGAGAGATTATGTTTCCCATCAATCCGAGATGTGTGCCAATGTTGGCCAAAATAGGCTCCTATTAAGTCATATCAAAATAAAACTCTATACAATGAAAGGTCACATGAAAAGTAGCATGTTTTGTATTACAAGTTTTTTTTATTATTATTATTAATTTTGATATACAAATGAGCCATACTCTAATCAAATTAGCTCAAAATGCACTCAAATGCATAGCAAAGAGATGAAGGTGAGGCCTGTCTCAATATGACAATCTGTGGGTGTATGCTTTCAGAAGACGGGGTAGATTAGTTTCCCCTTAATGCCTCAGGTCCAAATGCATTGGCTATACACTGAAGTCTTACAGCTAGGCCTTAACTTTATAATGCTGAGCCTTGGAGGAAAGAATTAGTATGATTAAATAGCTAGTACTGGAATTTCCTGCACTAAGATGCTGTGAAGGTGATTTTAAAGATGTAAGTATACGTATAAGATGTAAGTTTATAACATCACTACTAGTGCTGTCAGTTTAACGCGTTAATAACGGCGTTAACGCAAACCCATTTTAACGCCGTCAATTTTTTTTAACGCGCGATTAACGCATTTGACCCGCCATTATCAATGGAATGTGAAAAAAAAATATCTCCGACATTCCAACACCTCCCGACGTTTCAGTATGTCCTGTGTTTGTACTAGGCTTGAAGTAGGCCTACTGCTTAGCCTAGGACTTAGGCTACTCATGCCTACAGTAGCCTACACACACACTCCACACACAGGTGTAGATGTGTCTGCACTCTGCTCTGCTGCTCCGATGTCAGTGAAAATAAATATTTTACCGACACAATCTTTGACGTTCACTCGCATGTTCGCATATTTAGGTTGTTAATTAGATAGAGGATTAATGTTATCACTTAGAAATCCCTTCTCTTGAACTGAATACCCCGCAAATAGGCTAATAATCAGTTTCAAAATTGCAGCGCGAGTGAGAGAGGTGAAGGTCGGAGCGCAACTGAGAGAGAGAATGTTTGTGAGCGTCATTTGATGTCAGTGAAAACAAATATTTTACCGACACAATCGTTGACGCTCACTCGCATGTTCGCATATTTAGGTTGTTAACTAGCTTGAGGATTAATGTTGTCACTTAGAAATCCCTTCTCTTGAACTGAATACCCCGCAAATAGGCTAATATCAGTTTCAAAATTGCAGCGCGAGTGAGAGAGGTGAAGGAGCGCAACTGAGATAGAGAATGTTTGTGAGCATCATTTGATGTCAGTGAAAACAAATATTTTACCGACACAATCGTTGACGCTCACTCGCATGTTCGCATATTTAGGTTGTTAACTAGCTTGAGGATTAATGTTGTCACTTAGAAATCCCTTCTCTTGAACTGAATACCCCGCAAATAGGCTAATATAAGTTTCAAAATTGCAGCGCGAGTGAGAGAGGTGAAACAGGTCGGAGCGCAACTGAGAGAGAGAATTTGTGCAAAGGAGAGGCATAGCCTATAGCCTACCTGATTCTGAACGTATGACCTTGTCACTAAAATGAGAACTTCTTGCAGGGCAATTGCCAATATGGCAAAATGCATTTTAAAGGTATGCTCATGCAATGTACTGTAGGTTTACTCATGTAGACCATAATGCCATATTTTCATTGAGCCTCTTTAAAATATAGGTTAGTATAATTTAAAGGGCCACCATCCTTTTTTTTTTTTTTTTTTTTTTTTTTGTAAACATGTGAACTAGCAACATAAAAGACATCAACATCTCTCTGGCAGTACTTGAACATGTTAATAATTTCTGATGCTGCAACTGGGTTTTCTTTTCTTTTAAATTGGTATTCACCCCCACCAATGAATGCTGATAACAGCATTAAAATGAAAATAAATAAATAAAAATGTGACAAAAAGAAATCGAGGGACATTTAGAATAGAAAGAAATTTGCGATTAATCGCGATTAATTATGAGTTAACTACGGAAAAAATGCGATTAATCGCGATTAAATATTTTAATCGCTTGACAGCACTAATCACTACACAACTTGCTTTAATAAGAAACCTATTGAAACGTGAAATCAAATTGTTAAGTGTTAGAATACATAGTAATATATGTAGTGGACACCCCATCAATGCTTCAATTAACATCATCCAAAGGGCAATTCAGCATCAGTACAAATGCTGCAAGGAATATTTTGAAGATGTGTGACAAGTGACCCTTTGAAAATTAGTGATTTCACAAAGAAATTCATAAGGTCCAGTAATTACAGTATGTGCGGTAAACCTGTAGTCCCGTAGTTGTTTAATACTGCTGGATAGTCCTGGTTCACCAATGTGCAAGATAGGAAGTTCATGATTTAGTCCAGGCTCATTTCTGAGATGTCTAAAACAACATACCCTAGTTTAGGAAATATATACTTGAGGAAAGATAATTTCCAATTGAAATGAATGAACAATTTTATGAATAATTTAACAATTTTACCATATGCCCCGACTCCCATACATTTTCTGAAAGCATACACCTGTAGGATGTGATAACATGGCATGATATGACAGTGAAGCATGCCCCACCCTTCTCATTATAATAATAATAATAATAATAATAATAATAATAATAATAATAATAATAATAGTTAGTTACATTTGTATAGCGCTTTTCTACCCTTAGGCACTCAAAGCGCTCACAGTGGAAGGGGGACCTCAATAACCACCACCAATGTGTAGCACCCACCTGGGTGATGCACAGCAGCCATTGTGCGCCAGAACACTCACCACACACCAGCTAGAGGTGGAGACTGAGGGAATGGATGAATGAGCCAATTACAATGGGGGATGATTAGGGGGCCAGATTGAATAAGCCAGGTTGGGACTAGCCAGGACAGGTCATTACAATATAGCCCATAATTAAGACATTTGGTGTTTGTAAATAGGGTGGTTTGTGGTCACATTTAGGCCAGTGGCATTTGGGGAAAACATATTGGACCCCATGAACAATATATTTCCTTTCAGCTCATGCCCTCAGGATTTCAGGGGCATTCCTCATACAAAAGTGCCTATGGAATGTCGGAAAAGGGAATTAACCTTGATAAGTGATACTTCTTTGAAAACTTTGGGATCTAATTCTTTCCTCCAAGGCTCAGCTTTATAAAGTCATGGCCTAGCCGTAAGACTTCAGTGTTTCTTCAGTGGCAGCTCATAGAAAAGGTATCTAACTACTTATAGTATAAGTAGTGGAAAAAGCCAGCTCCTTCCTTTGGTACCCATTTATAGATCATTTGGTACTGATGACTTTGGTGTATAGCCAATGCATTTGGACCTGAGGCATTTAGAGTAATCTAATCAACTACTTAAGGTATACCTCTTCTGAAAGCATACACCCATAGAATGTTGTGTAATATAAATTGAGACAGGTCCCACCTTCTTCATCTAAGCTGAAAATAAAAACTTTCTCTATTTTTGGCTCCGAAATTAGATATTTTGCCTGGACTGATGTAAAATACAAGCTAAAACTGCAGAGCACGGTGTGTTTGATGTGGATTTGTGCACCATGAGGGAAAAGTACACTTCTGATTTTTTTTAATATGATATAGGGAAGATATGGAGGCTAATTTTTGGTGTACTTTATATTAAGGTCAAAGTAAAGGTCAAAAGGTCATGACATTTTAGCTTGCTCTTACATCAAATCTGAGGATCCAGATTTGGATTCCTTGGACAATTTCCAACCCAGAAATACCATTGTTTTGATGATAGACCCTCTGGTTACTGAGATATGGGAGTTCAAAAATCAGATGCCGACCCCGTTTTGGCATTTTTGGCAAAATTGGGCAAGCCATAACTTGACAACCGTTGGTCCAATGGGGCTAATATTTGGAAATTGGTCTTTGCCAGCCTAGATGACCCTATATATTTCAGCAAAATCTGAGCTGGTGGGGTGTAAGCCATTGGGCGATTTGACACGGAATGACCAATTTTCACTCTACTGAATGGCGGCCATCTTGAATTTCAATGTCAATGTCAAAAAATTATGTCAGATTTTGAATTCTCATGGTTGACTTGTATGAAAAAGTGCCTTCATACATGATTCTAGGTCATCCAGATCAAAAGTTATTTTTTAAAGATGGCTCCGGGCGCCATTTTGAATTTGGCTCTCTAGCAAAAAATGCCGGGATTTTTGGGAGGGACATGGGGGCTAAATCTTTTCTAAAGGGTCCATAGAGGTCAAATCAATCATCAAAACATTGTTGCCAGAGGATGGTCACAGAACCTCATATTACGACTGGACTATAGGGAAGACGTTAGTCCAAACTATGTCCTTTGCAGATGTTTTCGGAAGTGTCCGGAGAGTTTGTAGGCATTCGCTACGATTAGGATCATGGGATATCGCCAATTTTACCTTATGTAAAACTACGGTGTTGTCATTTACAGTTGTGGATAATGTTCACTGCCTGTCCTATTTGCATCGAGTTTTAGAAAAGGAGCAATTTCAATGAGTTTGTGTTGGAATATGTTCACAAATAAAGCATGGGCTTGGGGGAGGACGTGCTATTTGCCAATACAATGATATAATGCCAATGCAAGCTTCACAGTTATTTTAGAAAGTTAAGCATAATGCATAAATTAATGCATAAGCATAATTTAATGAGCAACTACACACCATTATTATTAATAAATTCTAAAAACGTATTTACATGTATGATTTGAACAGTTCTTGATGACAAGAATTTCCTCTAATCGGTGGCATACCTTGCTAAGGCTGTCACCTTGCACATTTCTTGTTTTGTCAGTTCAAGTTCGAATCCAGCCGGGAGTGCTGTAATGACGGCTTGATTTTAAATAATATAACTATTTAATTGCATCAAAGTTGTAATTTGAAGTTTCTGCCAGTCAAGAAGACCAACTGTTTTGACAACATGCATTTTACAACGTGTATCCTGTCGTCAGTTAAACTTATTTGTATGAGTCAAACTGAGGTCATTCAAACTGTGATAATTAATTCACACTGTAGGTGGGCGTAATGCATCGAGAGGTGTCATGTCAGCAGTATTTCAACCCAAAACAGCCAAAGAAGACATCACGTGGCCATATAACTAAGCTTCTTTGGCTTTAACTTACACGTTGGAGTGTCAGCTTGAACTAACAAGTTTTACTAACAAGATGCTATGCTTAGTCTGGACTATGCTTTTGGGGGACACTAGTGGCGAACTAACTATGCTTTGACTAACAACGTTATCACCATAGTTAGTTATATTGTCAACAAAGGAAGCTCGTTAGTCTGGCCTATGGCGTTGGGGAACAAAAACACATTCCAAACTAACTAACAAGCGTTAGCAACTATGCTTTTGGGGGACGGACCCCTGCCTGGTTGACCCCCTATGTAAGTTCAAGCAAGATTCGCTCTTGGTATTATTTGAAATCAACCTCAGCAATCATTTTTGGAATCAGTTTCAGAATCCTCCATTCTAATGTGAACGGAAGGGCTAAATGGATAAATATTACCTGTGTTGGTGTAGACATGTCCTTATCGGAACATATTGCTGTGGGAAAAAAATCTTTTTAATGTGAGAGCATGCGGGGCTGTGGGAACATAGGGCCCAATTTCTCAAATTTCCTAAGAAATGTGGGATCATGGGGTTGTGGGAACATAGGGCTGTGGGAATATAGGGCCTAATTTCCAAACAAATCTGTCAAAAATAAAAATTCTTAACAAATGTGGGAACATGGGGCTATCTGTGGTCAATCTCATGACATTGCTGTCAGTAGGTAGGTACTAGGAATGGCACCATTCAGAGTGTGTGACTATGGTGATGGTCTAAGTAAGGTCAAAATATATCTTCAACAATTCCAGTATGCTGCTGTGCGCCTTTGTCTCATACAAAGATAAGGGTAGACGGAGGGGCTGGTTTATGACCAGGCTACCCTAGTAGGGCTTTTTAGTCTAGAATTCTAGATGTACATTTAGCAGTACCAAATTAGCAGTAGCTCAGCGAGTATGTCTAGCCATGATGAGCCATAGATTGGACTCAGACATTGTAATCAAGGCCATTTTGGGGCCAAAAACAGGAGTAATTGTAAAAAAAAAAGAAAATAATAATTCAGCTTAGATCATTTCTTTGAGGTGTCCAGAACAACACACTAAAAGTCCTAAGAAATCCTAGTCGAGGAAATATGTTAAATTCTCGTCAATCCAATATGTGTACCAATATAGGCCAGAGTACGTCTGAATAGGGCTGTTTTTTCCCTTTAGTCATATCAAAATAAAACTTTATACAACAAATTTTATATGAAAGTACCGATGAAAAGTAGCATTTTTTTGTATTACAGGTTTTTTCTGAAAAATAATTTGAATATGCAAATGGTCTATATATTAGTCAAATCAACCCAAAATACACCCATATATATGGATAGTGAATAGGGTGGGACCTGTATCAATTCATTTTGTATGACACCCTGTGGGTGTAAGGTAAAAGAAAAGGTATAGACGAATCCGAGGAAACCACCGGAAGTAAGCAGACGCCATTGTTGAGCTACCCAGGGGTGCGTCTCCCAAAAGCATAGTTGCTAACTAAGATAGCTTGTTAGTTAGTTTGGAATATGTTTCTGTTCCCCAAAGCCATCGGCCAGACTAACAAGCTTCCTTTGTTGACAATATAACTAACTATGGTGATAACTTCGTTAGTCAAAGCATAGTTAGTTCATCACTGGTGTCCCCCAAAAGCATAGTCCAGACTAAGCATAGTATCTTGTTAGTAAAACTTGTTAGTTCAAGCTGACACTCCAACGTGCAAGTTAAAGCCAAAGAAGCTTAGTTATCTGGCCACGTGATGTCTTCTTTGGCTGTTTTGGGGTGAAATACTGCTGACGCGACACCACTTGATGCATTACTCCCACCTACAGCGTGAATTAATTATCACAGTTTGATTGACCTCAGTTTGACTCTTACAAATGAGTTTAACTGACGAGAGGATACACGTTGTAAAATGCATGTTGTCAAAACAATTGGTCTTCTTGACTGGCAGAAACTTCAAATTACAACTTTGATGCAATTAAATCATTACATTACGATTCCTAATTTAAAATCAAGCCGTCATTACAGCCTGCCCGGCTGGATTCATCTTGAACTGATAAAAGAAGTACTGTGCCCACCTCTACGTGACAGCCTTAGCAAGGTATGCCACTGACCAATTGAAATAACCACCATCAAGAATCGTTCAAATTATACATATAAATATACGTTTTTAGAAATTATTAATAATAATGGTGTGTAGTTGCTCATTAAATACTACTATTATGGCCAAATAGCCCATGCTTAACTTTCTAAAATAACTGTGAAGCTTCCATTGGCATTATTGGCAAATAGCACCTCCTCCCCGAAGCCCATGCTTTATTTCTGAACATATTCCAACACAAACTCATTGAAATTGCTCCTTTTCTAAAACTCGATGCAAATAGGACAGCGAACATTATCCACAACTGTAAATGACAACACCGTAGCCTAGTTTAACATTTGGTAACATTGGCGATATCCCATGATCCTAATCGCTACTAAAAGGAATGGTCCACCTCTTTATGAAAATTAGTAATTCACCTCATTACTCTGAGTTACATATGTGGGTAAAAGCATTCTGGTCTCAGTGCTTGTGTTTTCCTAATATGGCATCACCAGTTTTCCCAATTTTTAACTTTAGCTTAGCATAGGCACTGGAATGCAAAGTTGCCAGATAGCAACTCTTTGGCAACTTTACTTTCCAGTGCCTGTGCTAAGCTAAAGGTAAAATTGAGGTTGTCAGACTAGGACGACGCATGCACTGAGACCAAAATACTCTTACCCACATATGTAACTCCAGCGGTGGACTATTCCTTTAAAAGCAATATGGTCCGGTCACAGTCCAGGAAGGTAAGTGTGAGATGTGGTGTAGGTTACCGTACCCGGTCCGGAAACCTACAGTCTGGCGGTGATCTAGGAAGGTAAGTGTGAGATGTGGTGCAGGCTAGCACATCCGGTCCGGTCCGGCAGTGGTCCAAGGAGGTAAATGTGAGGAGCCGTGTAGGCTATCGCCTGGGGCCAGAGAGGTAGGTGCAGGCACAGACAGTCTGCTGTCCCGTCTCTCACCTGGGACAGCAGTAGTTGTCTAAAGCTGGGGATACACTGTAGAGGTCTGCACTCCCACGGGAATCCCGCAGGACCCGTGGGACCCAACACAAAAGTATGCGGCGCAGGTCGATTGTTGCGCTCCGCTTGCGGTCGCGGGTGGGAGTAGAGAGAGACTTTCGCAGGTGCGGTAAAAGCAGATGGTTCGCAGCAGTCCCGCAAAATTAAATCAAAATAAAAAGTTGCCCTAAATCTCCCTTAATACTTTAACATTTAGCATCATATAGGCTATATCATTATACATGGATATGTTTATCATTATCACATTTATTTTTCATCAGGACTCATTGCCAATTACACAGAGCTCATCATAAGAGTCAAGGGCAGGGATGAGAGAAAATAGGTATCTAAAGAAGGCAATCACCCAATCGAGTGAACAGACATGTTTTGAGTAACAATTAAAAACCATGGTCTCTGCAAGGTGGATGAACACCATTCCCATTCAATTTCTCATGCTTCCATACAGCGCGCACCACGCAGACAGTTGCGTGCTGGCCTTGAGGATACCCTTTACAAATGCTCACGCCATGAGCACCATACTTCCAATAGCCTACCGATTTTTATCTTTAATTTCTGACGTGCTACTTCAATAATGAAACAACATCTTAGCCTAGGTCATTGCAACAGCAGAACTTTAAAGAAAAAGGTCGTCATGAGGATAAACTTTTCGGGGGACTTGTCGCGGTAATGTCTCTAAATTTGCAAACAGGCCTAGGCTACTTGCTATGTCACTTGATTTTCTGTAATAAACGCAAGAAGACTACTTCAGCAAACCCATAGGTTACTGGGTCTGCCTGTAGCATCAGTTTCGCTTTTAAAATGTAACAGTGTAGCGTTAGAGGAAGAATGCGCCTGTTGCGGGCTATTTAATTTACAGCGGGCATTGGAAGCGCCGTCTGACCAGCAGCATATTTAGTTGCATTGTATTTACCCCAGCAACTAGTACAAATAAGCATCATCATCAATTACAACAATTCAGCATGATAGATTTAGCCAAAAGTGGATCCCAGTTAGCCATGGGCCCGGAGCAACCGCTCCCTCTGCTCCACCGCTCACGCTTGCGGTATTTTTGTGGGCAGGAGCGGGACTTGATTGTATTGGTGCAGGTGGGAGCGGGACAAAAAAATATTTTTCATTGCAGGCGCTGAAATATTGTACACGGCACAATATTTTCGATCGTTTGACACAGCACTGGCTCAAACTGTATGATTAACTCGCAGGGGTTAAAAGTTCATTGCTCATCATTGATGTTAACACTGTGCAATGAAAATGAAAACTACCCGCACACTGTTACCGCTGCTCCCAGTGAGTTTATTTCACAACGTTTCGGCCCAGGTTGGCCACACTTGTCACCACCAGTTTGATTTTCAGCCGACCCTACGAATGTTGATCGGGGGTAGTCGTTGGAGGTTAATCGCTTCTCATTACCCTGTGTATACTACACGATGTGAGACGCACGAGCAAGCTGAAAAATGTCCCGATCCAAGATATTCTTGCACGAGTGAAAAATCGTGGCAAAAAGGGGCAAAAATCGTACAGTGTATGCCTAGCTTAAACAGTCACGTGGACAGGGTTAAGCAGAGAGCACGTCAGCCTAGCAAGTAGTGATGCGCGGGTCAGTCTGTGATCCGCTAGTCGGGCGGATTTGGATAGAACTTTTTAAAAGTTTTGTGGTTGTGGGTGGGCAGTAGCCTCGTGAGACCAAACTGATCTCGCAAGCTTCAGGTCTTCACACGCAGCTCAGTCTCGCTACTCTCCATTGACGCGAATTTGGAGCAGGGTGTAAACAAACGAACCAATCAGCGTTGGCTTTGAGGTGGGTTGAGGTGCATCGCAATGAGAGGCGGGTCTAAAGAACATGTACGTATGTTAGTACGTTATATGCTTCGTTGGTCTGATTAGTTGATTTGGCCCGTCTATCACCAATCAGCCAAAACTAAATTAACGAAAACGAAACTAACAAACCAAAACTTCAACGGAACGTTCCCAGATGGACATGCGGGAGCAAGTCCATCTGGCAGAGTCAGGTTGGGTGGGCCGGGCCAAAATGTGAAAACGCACTTAGCGTTCAAGTAGATTTTGATAAAAATAATCTATGACATTTTACATGATGGAATGTAAATCTGTAAATGTAAATCAAATGTAACATACAAGGCTGTTGACGTGACTGCGATTTCAAATGCAGACATCACTCATTGCGCACAGCTTCCAGTTGGCATTAGCTGAGCATACATTATAAAATCTTTTCAGAAATATTAAAAACCTAACCTAAGACTGCATCTCACATTTTACTCACTATTATCCTATATCTAAAAGTGGCATCATGGGCACTCCAAAGTTTTTTTATTATTATTTATTGCGCACGCGAGCACCGGCAAAAAAAAAATTAACTAAATCGCAGTTGACGCAGTTTTGCTTCATTGTCTTTTGAAGGCTTTAGTATGGGTATATATCTGCGCCTACAATGGAGGTATGTAGTTGTGGCAAGGTTGACTGTTCACAGACACGGGGAACCTTTTCAGTAAGGGGCGTATGTGGTGAGGCTGACCGACAGCATCGGGTGCACGCCCACCGGGGGGTGGTGATATCCACGTAGTTTCCTTTTAGTTAGACATTGTCGGTCACTTGAATTGTTTGCCGCGTGGGTGCTCGTTGTCTGTCGCTGGAAGAACGCTGGTAGGTTTCTGTTTTCCTTTGTTTGTTAACTTAAGCACTTTCATAGTATTTTGACCATATCCCGTGGTGTATCTTTTCAACACAAACCTCTTGTTATAGCTTGACTGCTCCCGTAGTGAACAGCCCGGAATGTATTGAGCCAGTCTGGTGTTGTGCCACCGTTAAGAACGTAAGCACTTTGTTTCTCATATGACGTTCCTTCCCCACCGCTGATGCGGGCCGATACAGCCTCTCACGTAAACAATTTCTTCTTTTAGGAAGTTTGCCCCTGTGATTATCCCATCTCTGTGTTGCTCCTCTTTCCTGTTTGGCGGTTGGACGTGTGCAGTCGTCCATTAAGGTATATTGGGCATGAACAGCTATGTGTTATTGCCGATATCTAGTACGCTTCACAGCACATTGATAACGTTACTTTCTCTATCCGCTCAGGACGCACACTAGCAGCAACTTCCACAGTGTCACACACTCTCTATCGCTATCTCTCTCTCTCTCCCTCGATTGATTAGCTGCGTGTGCACTTGGAATTCTCAGTGAGGTATATGGGGGGGGGGGGGGGGATTATTAGACGGGTTGACATCCAGTTTAGTAGGTTGGTAACCAACTAAAAAACACTGTTGTCCTTACTTAGGAAACGTGTTAGCCCAAGACAGGGCCTGCACGAATAAGCACTTTTTCTCTCTCTCCCTGGGCCTATGGTGCTGACGTAGCCCATTCAATAAGGTACATATACACTTAGTGATAGTTATGTCTGAGTGTTGTGTGTCTGAATGTTATGCCACTTAAAGTGGCACGCTTGAAGGGGGTTGTACATTTTAATGTTTACATGCCTATTGCTGCTGTTTTGAATGTTTTGTTTTCCTGTTCTTTTTAGATGTGACAAGAACCCTGTGTTGCCTATTGACCACTGTTTTTCCCAACTGTTATTTTTGTTTGAAAAATAGGTTGTGAGAGAGCCATTAGTGTTTTCTTTGTGTGAGTCTTTTAGTTTTTAGTTTTGTTTATTATTTCTTTCTTTTGTGTTCACTACCTCAGCCTAGTTATCGGGCGCTTGGGCCATCTACCAGCTTATCCACAACCACTTAATTGTGTGATCTTACAACTAATATACTAGACGTGTGCAACAAGGCATGCCGCCTGCGTGATTTTGCATATTATTATACTTTCCTAGTGTTCACGTGTGCTGTGAGACTTGCTGTGTTCTCTTCCCTTACTTTGTATCCTTATCACTTGACTTGTCTGGAAGTTGTATGGTTGGCCCCCCTCGTTACATAGCTGTGTATGTCAATACATTGTTCTATTCTCCATCTACTATTGTGGTCCATGTGAGCACTCAACATAAAAGAAACATATCTTGCTATTTATTACTATTTATTCAGAAAAAATAAAGACAACTATTTTGCTATAATTCTGCCTCCTCCTGTTCATTCAGTTGGATAGCCTGTAGCCTAGTGACATTCTAGTAGGTAGCCCCAGTGCAACCTGCTATATAGTATAAAATTAAAGTATACAACCAGATGCATGCATTGGTACCACTTCTAATGTACTTGCTTGAGAATGAAGGGGTTCAATTTCAATGTAAAGATTGCCCCCATTTTGTTGAGAGAAATATCTTTATCTCTTGTTATAAACTTGGCTTAGATAGCTGCTGGAGTTCCATCTACTGCTCTGCTCAGCATGCAGTTAAAGACAAGAGAATAAAAGAAGTTGAAAGAAGTTCATTCAAACTTGATGGAGCTCTCAGAGATTTTGTTAAATCTGATGTTACATGTTTCCAAAACCTGTGTGTTTCTGCGTATAAGCGCGCTTGTTTGTGTTTGTGCGCAAGAGAGGTGTCTTCCGTTCAATTTTGCACAATCCTCCAATAAAAAACGACATTAAAAATATGTAATTGTTTGATAGGCCTAATTAATCTTCCATAAAAATGTATCACAATCTTTCCTGTGAATATAGCGCAAAATCTGGTCATCTATGTGTTATAGTGTATGAAACAAATTCTCTGAGGATAATCAGAGAATTAACAGAGAGATAATCCACGCGCTAAACAAAGTGCTACCGTTCCCCACCAGGACTACTCTATAGTGACTACAAGCAGTGCTCTTAAAAAGCCAATTCTCGCACCCAATGTACCAATCACCACATTCTCTGTTACGCTACGCACCTGAGTGTTATTAAGGTAAACAAGTGGATGCCTACGGAGGCGTCCATCTTGGTGCAACACCAAATACGCCCCGCGGAGACCCCGATTTCCCTGAATTAATCATCCAGTCGAAAAGATAGTGGGTAGGCTGGAAGTATGTGAGTTGACCAACCTCTTGAAGTACTTCATCATGATTGGAGTCAGTGCTATGGGCCGGTAGTCATTGAGAGTTGTTGCTGGAGATTTCTTGGGTAGCGCTATGATGGTGGTGGCTTTGAAGCATTCTGGTATGATGGCTTGGCTCAGAGAGGTGTTGATATCTGTGAGAACATTGGCGTCTTGAGTCTTTTGTGTCAGTGAAGTGGGACTGGATTTTCTGTCCATAGGCACGCTTTGCTAGCCCGAGCGAAAGCGACTGTTGACTATGTCATAGAGTCTGGCCCAATGCAATTGAAATAGGTTTCCGTTTGGATATGATGTATTCTCTCGCCTGGCTCTCACGCCTACAACTTTCGCTTTCAGTATTAACAGATCTCTGGCAAGTTCTGATCTATTTTGACATCGTAGTGGCAATAAATCCTCAAGATCATGGATGCTAATGTCATGTACCAATTTTGTGAATGTAATTCGAAAGTGCTGGGGAGAATAACAAACACAGTCCTATCCTGTAGGACTACAAAAATTTGAGATATCGCCCTAAACTGTGTGCTGATTGGCTAAAACGTAGAGTAACCAAGGGAAAGGCAGCTAGAGGGGCTTTGACCAGACTACGTGCGGAGATAAAATGTTTAGCGGAGGTACGTAGGATGGCATCGCCAGGCTAATGCTTTGCTGCTCTCATGTGGTGAGTGTTTTGTGACAGTCACATCCTCCATGCATTTTGATATGTAGCTGGTCACTGAGGTGGCCCCCTCTGGCCAGGTTCTGATCTGTTTCACAGAAGGTTTGCACCTTGTTAGCAGAGGCATGTAGGCTGGGGTGAGCCAGATTGAGAGGTGATCAGAGTTTCCCAGGTGGGGGTGTAGGCTTGTTTCACGTCGGTGTACAACTGATCCAAGGTGTTTTGTCCCCTGGTTTTAAAGTCCACATGTTTGTGATATTGAGGGAGTACTGTTTTCAATTTGGTTGAAATCGCCAGCGATTGTATTAGTAGCATCCAGTTTAGAGTCTTGCAACGCACTCACTGACTGATACATTGTAGAGGGTGCGTCTTTTGTGTTCACGCTAGGAGGCATATGCACAGCTGTTATAGTCCTAAACACGCCTCTTCCTCACCTGAATCCCGCTTGTTCTTGTCAGGCCTGGAATCACTCTGCAGAATACTTTGTTTGGGAGACCTTTAGACCAGTCTAGACTACCTATGAATGTTGTCAGTGTTGTGAGGGGTGTTCTGGATTGGGTGGTTGAGGAGTTCCTGGAAATGTTGGAACCATCTGCTAGAGCAGAGCAAATGTTGCCATCCTTATCCCTAATGTGAGTGTTTTGGCTTTTGTGGTTTCCACAAAACCGTTTGGTGATCTTGTATACCGTCGCCAGTTTCCCAAAGTCTGCAGCCTTCTGTCCTTTTGGCAGACTGCAAAGGTACTGTTGTCTCTCTTTGCACTTATAGCCGAGGTCGGTTTGACTGCTCACAGGCTTTGAACCCACCACCTCGTCAACTACAACAAGCCCATACCATGTGAGTTAAACACTCTAACCACTGAGCCAAAAAGGCTAGGCTTCCAACTCAGTGATTAGAAGCGTTCTTAAGGCTAGGGGTGTGAGCATTTGCCACATACTGTCACCTCACCAGCAAGCTCTGTCTAGTTGTCATCCATTTCAAACTCTGCTTCACTTCTTTGGCCTTGTTGATATAGATCAACTTTGCTTTTTCATTAAGCCATTCAGATCTTTAAGATGTTTTCTCTCTACAATTTTCTGCCTGGTGTTAGCTGATAGCCTTTCCTTGGTCCCACTCTGTTTAAAGTCCAGCACTTTCTGCGCCGTTTCAGATTATATTATCCATTTGTGATGTACTGTGGGGACTTCATCTGATTTAAGGGTTAGCATTTAATTTGTGAAAGTAGTTTCTCAGTTTCAACACAAATGCCTTGGTCTTTTAATGCAGGCGTTACTGCACTCAGAAAACAGAGCATTGCAGTAGTCGAGTCTGGAGGTAACAAATGCATGTATTAACTTTTCAGCATCCTCAAAGGATTAGAACTTTCTAACCTTAGCAATGTTTCTTAAGTAAAACAAGTCCGACAGGCGGACAAAGATGCGTCCCCTGGTTGCTTATTGATTGACATTTTAGCTCCAGGCCAAGGCAAGTCAAGTGCCGCCTACGCATTCTAGCTCCAGGCCAAGGCAAGTCAAGTGCCGCCTTGTGGACACAGGAAGGAACAATTTAATGAAAGCGTTTCAGACGGACGGACAGCGGACGGACATACCCTCTTATAGAGATGCTGGGACGCATCTAAAAAGGATGTTTTAGAGATGTTCTTTACATGTCTATTGAGCGCTAAATGAGAGTGAAAGACTGCTAAGTGAGCTGTGATGGTGAAGTGAGCTGTCATTCAGTTGTTTAGAGGTAATCATCATAACTTGAGTTCAAGCATAAGAAATTTTTTGACATCCAAACTTTAATGTCTTCAAGACAGGCATTGAGTGTGGTTGTCGGAGTGCAGTCGCTAGGCTTCATAGAGAGATATAGTTGTGTATCATCTGCATACGAGTGGAATGCAATGCCATGTTTCCTAATGATTGCACCCAGAGGTAGCATATAGAGAGAGAACAGCAAGGGGCCCAGTACTGACCCTTGTGGAACGCCATATTTAACTTTGGCATGATAAGATGAGACGGATGTGTACAAATTGGTATCGATCAGTGAGGTAAGATTTGAACCAGGCTAATGCTGAATTTCTGACGGCCGATTCACACACAAACCTGTGCGTGAGCGGTGCAGGCGCAGTTTTGGGGCGATTTCATTTAAAATACACGTTAACAGGTTAAGTCATTCAGACTGTACATGGTACATGTCCTGCTAGAAGTGAGCTATTGTTAATTTCAAGTAATGTCTCAGCTAGCAGTGTAAAGGCTGCCTTGAGGAGGTGAGTGGGAATAGGATCAAGTAGATGTTGACGTCTTGGCTTTAGTAATAAGAGAAGAAATGTCTAATATATCAGTGGTGTGACGCCCCCGGGGGCGTGTCCGCTTCCCCGTTTCCCTTTTCTCGCGTCTCTGTCTGTGTTTCCATCAGGTGTGCTGTTGCTGATTAGGCGATTGGGAGCCGGTGCACAGGTTCCTTGTTCCCTTAAAACCAGTCCCTCCATTCTCTGCTGGGAGAGCAGCAGACACACGCAGTGTTGTCTTGTCTGGGTTGCTTGCCTCAAGTAGGCCTTAAAACCCACTGTGCTGTCTTTCTGTTTGTTTTGTTGTGTTTGTTTCGTTGTGTCCGCTTGTTCGTAAAATAAATGTAACATTTGTTTTTTGGTAAACCTTACTCCGTGCCTTCCTGTTATTTCTCATTTTGGGGCGTAACAGTGGGCACAAAGGAGTCAAGGTATGCTATCGGGTTGGCTACAGCTATCGGTAGTTAGCAGAGAGGTTGGAGTCATGTTGCTAATTTTAAGTCGTATGGTATCAATTTTGTCATTGAAAAAAATTCATTTAGTCGTCACTGCTGAGGTGACTTAGAATGGACTGAGTTACTTCAGTCTTGCTTTTTGTCAAACGTGATATTGTGTTGATGAGGATTTTTGGATTATCTTTGTGTTCATGTATAAGCGAGGAATAATAAGCTGTTTTAGCATTGTTCAGTGCAGTCTTGTAATCTTTCAGGCTATCTCTCCAGGCAATGCGAAATACTTTGGGTTTAGTGGTGAGCCTTTTCCTTTCTGGTCTACGTGCAGCCTATTTTAATGCACGGGTATGTGTGGTGTACCAAGGCGCAGTTTTTTTTTCTACCTTCCTTGTTTTCTTTTTAAGTGGAGCAATTAGGTCAAGTGTTGAATGTAATGTGTTCATAACATGATCAGTAAATTGATCGATGTCTGCTGGTGATGGGATAGGACTATCAGGATGTGTTGGTGTACGGTCAAAAAGAATAGGAATTTTTTCAATGAAATTGTCTGTGGTATTAGGTGTTATGCTTCTGGTGCGATTGTAAGTTGTTCTACTTGTACGCCATAAGTCAGTACAAGGTCAATAGTGTGGTTGTCTTCATGTGTAGGTGCATTTACATTTTGAAAGAAGCCAATGTGTTCAATTAGAGATTGGAATACAGCCGTCAGGCTATTGTGTGCAACATCCATGTGAATATTAAAATAGCCCAAAATGACTATGGTGTCTGATTTAACAACTAATGTAGATAAAAAGCCTGAGAATTCAGTTAGGAATTCAGAGTATGGCCCTGGGGGTCTGCATAATGTTACAATTGTTAATGGCTTAGCTCCAGGTTGATGAAGGTTAATATAATATATAATAAGAACAAGTACCTTGAAAGAATTGAACTTATGTTCGAGTTTGGGAGCCATAATGCAGTTAGAGTTGTAGATGGTGGCTACTCCACCACCACGCCTGCATCGACGTGGTGTGTGGTGGTTAGAATGACTGGGGGGTGGCTTCATTACCATTAGTTAATAACAAAATTCAGATGAAAATACAATTAATACATAAATCTAATTGGTGTATAATGTCATAGCAGAACAGTTAACAACATTATACACCACAAGCAGTGTTGGGTAACGCGTTACTGTAATTTCGTTACTGTTGTCAGGAACTTAATAACGTAACGCATTACAGTTCAAATTTCACTAACGTCATTACAGTTACTAGACTATAGTAACGTTCGTTACAGCGTTACCCACGATTTTGTTCAGTGACATTCAGATTAACAAATTTACATGTAAATCAGTGAGCTACCGGTAGGCCAACATGTCAAAACCGCGTTGTTTTTATTAGTGGCGCATGCGTGCCTAACTGGTTGCTGTGGAAATCGATTGATTCAGTGAGAGGGAGATGGAAGAGAGAGAAGTAATGGAGAACGCATCTTCGCCAACTGGAAATATTCACATTATTTTCAGGTAGTTGCCTGCAAAGGCAAAAACATGTCGGTTAAGTGCTCGCTATGTCCTGGTGATAAACAGCTTTCCACTTCTACACAGACAGCACTTGGCCAGACAGCATAGTCGTACAAAGCTGGTGGCTAAAAATCCCTATAGCCACCGTCCCGGTGATGATGAGACTGCCCCAGCACCCAAACAGGCGAAACTTACATCAGGAGAGGGAGGATTACGACAGGTAACATCGCAGGCAGAAATAAATAATCTAGTTGCAGCCTATGTTATGGAGGACATGGTTCCGCTATCAACAATAGAATCCCCCCGTTATAGGAGAATATTAAGCAAAATACCAACAATTTGCGCTCCCATATCAGACAGAAAAATATTTTCGAGCAACTTGAGCAAATGTTATGCTGTAATGGAATCGGATCTCAAAAAGACATTTGAGACCACAGAATTCGTTTCTACAACGGCAGATAAATGGAGTGCTAACAACAAAAGTTATCTCGGAATGACTGCTCACTGGATTGATGAAAACTTTCAGCGCGAGAAGGCTGCCATTGCCTGTAAAAGGGTCAAAGGGAGACATAGGCTACATATGACGTTATAGCCAGCGAAATAGAGCAAGTTCATTCAAGTTATGGGCTAAAAGTAAAGTAACGAGTAAAGTAACAAGTTACTTTTTGAAAATTAGTAACGAGTAAAGTAATCTCATTACAATTCAAAGCAGTAACTAAAGTAAAGTAATTAGTTACTTTTTAAAAGTAACTTCCCCAACACTGACCACAAGGCATTATGGAGTTATAGAACATAACCAGGATATATAATGTATGTATAATGTATATTACACAGTACATACAGTACATACTACTAGCCTGACATAGCCCGACCATAATACTGCTGGTCATCCGTATTCATGGTCTGGAGGTTCTTTAACCTGACGCGATTATACTGCGGGGGGAGGGCATTCACTTCTGGTTTGAAACGATTGGACAGCTCGTCTAATCAGCTTTGCTTATTGGCCGGTAGACTCTCTACCGATGTAAACACGCCCCAGAGGACCGTGCCCAGACCATGATACGTGTGAACATTCGTGTTATGGGCGATCTATGTCAGGCTAACATACTACACCTAGTTTGCATGTTTTTAGAGGTCCTTACATTTACCACACACAAAACATTAATGAATGTATTTACTAATGGTTAACTGATGAGAAATAATTAAGAGGTAATTGATAACAAATAAATAAAAAAGTGTTAACTACGACAAGACTAAGACAATGCTTAATAAATGCTTAATAAGGAGGAGTTATTATAAAGTGCTACCAAGTCCCTACAAATTCTGAGGAGTGTAGAAGTATGTTAAAGGTGTATTGTGTAAGAATTGAAGTTTGAAATATGAAAAAATAAACAAAATGCAACAGGAGAATGTGAAGAAACAAATGCAGTCATCACACAAAAAATACGACCATGTACTCAGCTGCTGAGATATCAACCCAAATTAGCATGCTAAAAATTAGCCACGGCCCTGATGCCTATTTATTTGTATTGTAATACCAATTTTGCCACTAGTAATCGCTAGCGACTAACAGGCCTGACACAGCTCGCAAACCTCAGATTGTTGACGAAGAAATCGCCTGTGGTTTAGTAGCACTTGGCTTGTAGTTGAAATTAATCTGTCAGAGTCCATTTATGCCCTGTTAATGTAAATGTTTATGGTTATTACGCATTTTCTGGAGTAGCTGTCAATTCTAGGGAAGATACAAAGTCCCAAGTTTCCATCAGAATGGGAAGTAGATGGAGCGTACAAGGATTGAGCTGTACTGGATTAGCTGAAACTAACGTCAACCCCACCACCACCACAAGTTATGGGAGCCAGGAACACACTGATTGAAAAGTGAAGATAAGAACCGATTAAACTGGAATTAAACCATCGACATAGTTTGAAAACCATTCATGGCAGCTGGAGCAGGTAGGCTAAAGGAAGATTGATGGTGGAACTGCAATGTTTCGTCTGGACAGGTAAAAAGACTAACATTAGGCTACCACTGCCCATGTCAAAAGTTATGTTAGATAGATAGCAGAGCCCGTAACGTTACAACTATACGTCCTATGGTTAAATGTAGCGGTATGCCAAGCTGATGTTTGCTAACACAGGGGCTTGTGTTAACGAAATTGATCTGTAAACGTAAAGTAGACCCTGTCAAAAGCAATCAATCTGTTAAAGGTGCCCCGCCACACAAAGCCGTTTTTACCTGTTGCTTTTGGTATAGAATAGTTCTATAGTTAAGTTACACAGTGCATGTGAAAATGTAATACTGTCTTCGCTATAGCCAATAGCCCATTAAAAGAAATATGCAAAGAAATTAGGTCAGTTTGAATCCATGGTCAGTGCTACGTAGTATAGACAACGTTACAGCCATTGGCTGACTGAGGAGAATTATCGCCCAATCCATGCTCTCCTGTATTTGACTAAAGCCCGCCCCTTGAAATACTCGCGAAAAAGAAGGAATATCCATGAAATGGTAACAGGCAACTTGTCAACTTGGCGAATTCAACAGTCTTGGTAAGTGTAATCTGACTGTGGATGTAGGCTAACAGTCGGCTACTCTTGCAATAAGTATCTGATTATGTTGGCTACTGTGTCATCCTGACTATGTAGTTAGCTTACCTTTGCAAAGTGGCCGTTTACAGTCTGCAAGCTAGGTTGGTGCAGATATCCTCTTTCTCGGTTTCATGATAATATTCCAATTTTTTTTTTTCCGTACTTCGCAATTCGCAAGTAAAACTAATGTAAATATTCATCCATGTGCTTTACAACGTCGAGCTTCAGCAGCGAATCAGAGCGCAGCCCATTGTAACAGTGGAAAAAAAACGGAAGAACCGCATGAAATTTTCGAAGGCTATTCCTACAGGCTGCAAACGATCTCATTACGGTCTCCTTGGACCGTTCTCAGTCGAAGTGTAGTCACATACCCTATTTGTAGACCTCAAAGAACAATTTAAATACCCTGTAATGGTGTGGCATGGCACCTTTAACGTTAGTAGCCCGACTCTTGTCAGTGGGTGCAGTGGCGGCCAACTAGCTAACGTTAACGTTAGTTGGCTCAAATATCAATATGATCTAAATATCGACCAACTCTGGTAACATTGATTTGCACACCTAAATAATAGTGGACATTCAATTGATTTAATCGAGGTGTAGGTAAGGAATATCTCGATCACAAATTCGTTAGTAAAGGAAAACACATGTGCATCGCTCATCGTTCTTGGAATGGCGTATGAAGTGGGCAGGGTGCTTACTGCTGTCCTGCATGTCCCGAGTCCATCGATAACTCTTATCACGCACTAACTTTAGGCTCTTCCAAAGGAGAAGCCTTTGTTTCGGTGTTGCCGATGCATTGTCCCCTGTCAACTGTCAATATGTTGAACTTAGTTAACGTTAGTGTGTGTTACAGGCGTGCTTTTCGCTAAAGGCGATTATTTTCATGGGCTCTTGCAGAAATCAAGCTTCTTGATCAAGTGCGTCATTTTAGCCGGGGACGCCGGGGATATGTCCCAGGGACTTTTTGTCATGACAGATTTTGTCCCCATCACTATTGACAATTGAAAATAACATGTCATTAACAGAAAATCTCTATACGTAAGGGCTACGATATCCACGTGAATGCAAGGAAAGTTGTCTGCTTGCGCAATTAATTGTAACGTTGGATCAGCAGTTGCGCTCATATAGAATTCCTCCACTGACAGAGAATTTTCAAAAATAAAGCCAATCTCACTTAAGGTAAAAAAAAAAAAAAAAAAAAAGGTCAGGCAAGGTCTAAACAACAGCTGGGCTCATCTTGGTGTAGAACACAAAGCAGATTTTCCCTAGGCCTTATGCGCAAATTCTATCTAGCCTATCTGCGTGTTCATGTACGCTAAGTCTGAATCGAAGACTAGTGACTTTGGTGAAGTTATAGGAACCCGCAAGCTTTTCTTTGAGGACATCAGCTGGTAGCGTCTTTTAACCGTTCAGCCCGACATTTGTTAACCAAGAGATTAACGTTTTGTTTGGGACTTATATTGCTATCAAACTGCGTGGTTACAATCATTTACATTGGGACTAATAGAGCAGTTAGTTCATAGGAACCATTGAGTTTGTTTTCGGGACGTTTAATGACTTTTAAAAGCATAACTTTCACAGCGTCTTTCTGCATCACTGGCAGGGGCAGCTATTTTTCTTTTGAAATAGTACCGTACATTTTCTGCCTATTGTAGGCTTTATTTATTCTTTGAAAATGTAATTATTATGTAGCCTTTACCTTTCTAAAGAATAAAT
>JAODXP020006725.1:0-63065 GCA_027497455.2 Sardinella longiceps | reverse complement strand
TTGTCGGGTTTTTTTTCACTGACAGCTCGCCTTGACCACAGAAAATAGAGTTTTGGGTCATTTTTGCCCGGATTTCTCCTTTAAATAGCCTACCGCAACATTAACAAACAATAGAAGAAACGTCATGATATAAGCTACTTGTGAAAACTTTACACCGCTAACGTTAGTATTGGATATTAAGTAGCAGTAACAAGAACATTTATAAAAGTAAGTAAGCTACTTGTACGTTAACAGTCTCATATTAACAAAATGCTAAAATACATGCGATATAATACCGCAACAGATTGAAAGACACCACTGAAACGCCACTCGAACCTACCCGCCATGATCGCTTATCGATATCCGGATGTGTGACCAATCAGGATCGAGAACTGTTTTAACCAACCACTTGCATTTGTGGTTCTGTCCCGTAGCATCGGACTGCTTCATACCTCGCACTTCGCCTGCACTGTTAGCAATAAGACTCCCCTCCCCCAACACCTCACATCTAGCATAGCCTATCACTATCTGTACTACAACAGGGTTGAACATCGAGTATTCTCTTCTAAACAATATTTTCAATATCAAAGCAGACCGTACACATAAGAAATTCAATCGATGAAATGGAAACAAATAATTGATATGATAATAATTGAAAAAGCTCCATAAGCATAGGGTTACATGTAAGAGGCTATTCGAATCTTGCCTCGAAGATAATAACGTGAAAAAGAAATGATATTACCTCCAAACTGTCCATAGCTGTCCTTTTTTGTTTCGGAATGGCATTTGCCTTCAGATACCGGTGCTTATCACTCTTTTTGGTGAAGTCTTCATCATCAAAATGATCACTGCAGACACGGTAGTCTCTCTCCCGTAATGTGTGCAAGGGTGTTTGCACATCAAGTTGCAGTGCAACCAGCCATCACTGCAAAGTTTCTCTGTTGCGTAGAGGCAGACGATGAAAACTCAAGCACAGATACCTCTTCATTTTGTTGTCGCAATTTGGAAAGGCACAAACTCGAACCATCTTCTCCGATATTCCTCAAGGTCCAACTCCAAGCTAGTTGTGTGTCACCTGTTCGATCACTACTCTCTCTGATCTTGCCGAAACTACCACCCGGCCTGGCTCAGCCAATAGCGTAGGCTACCCATGAGCATGCGCGAGAACTCCAGCTGCAAGAAGTTGTGTTTGCAATGTTTTGCTCATGTTACGGCTAAGCTATGTAGCTACATGGTCATTACTATATGAACATGATCACATTAATTCACGACAATCGTTTTTTTGGTGGAAAATCACGTTTTGGAATATCGGATTGTATCGAGCTCGACGGTCGACTTTTGTGGGCTTCGCTGGAATCAGGAACTCAACAGAGGTATGTAGACTGAGTGAATTAGCTCAACTTTTTAGCATTTCTAGGTCCGTGACCGAAGTATAATTCAAGTTCACAACCTGTATTAAACAATGGGAAAAGGCATTTCTGGGGTGGTCCGTGACCGAAGTATAATTCAAGTTCACAACCTGTATTAAACAATGGGAAAAGGCATTTCTGGGGTGTTTCGCTATTTCAGCATCCAAAGACGTGCAATGCAATTGAGCGCAACGACACAGTGCATTAAACCATTCTCAACTTGGAAAATGAAAATTGAAACAGGAAGTCGACCGCTAACAAAATGCTTCAAAATAAAAGGCCTGTTAGCTCACAGTTAGCGGCTACAGTAGTTTCGCTGAACTAAGCACATATTAATACATTAATTAATTCATACACAGTATGCAAGATGTAGATTCGTTTTATAACTCTTGGACATAAAAGTGGAGAACCTTGGATATAAAATGGAGAACAGAGACTGTTCGTTCCCCTGACGAAACGGACCAGTCCGGGATTTGCCTTCCAACGTCACAGCAACAAGGAAAAACAAACCGTGCACACACCATGCCATGGAAAAAAAGGTAAGTGAAGCGTTGGACTAAAAGTTATATTTTTGGTGTTCAAAACTTACTTATCAAACCGTCCTTCTACCTAAATGTGCAGCGATTATTTGCACAGTAAAAACTTCACATAATAGGATATGCAGGTATCATAGCTGTCATCAAGTAGATAGGTAGGTGAAATAGATAGCCTATCTAACGTAAAATAAGATATTCTAGGCTAAACCTTTGATGATATTAGTGGGTTTAAGGTACTAAATGAGTATAGTTAGGCTGAATAACCCATTACTTTATGCTTTTTGAGATCGCATTCTAATCTTTGACTGAATGCAATAGCAGGATGGTTTAGCCTAGGTTATGTTAGCAAACATCATCACCCGAACGTGCATGGCCAACCTGTAGCCTAATGCTGGTGATTACACCATCTCATAAAACAGCTTATTTTTATATAAATTCGTGGAAAACATTGAACTAGATATGGGAAGTTTATTCTACACCATTGTATTTAGCCTAGTAATACGTCAAATCACCAGCCGTGGTGGATACAAGTAAGTAAAATCTAAGTTTAGGCTAGATGCCCTGGTGGATGCAAGATCTGATGCCATGATGTATGATTATGTCCAGCATGTGGCCCTGATGCATGGGAATTCTATAGATTAGTGTTTAGAAAAATATGAATCCTTAGCTGTCAACAACTTTCCATCGTGAAATCACATGACTGATCATGTGGGATGTGTATCTCATTCTCTTTCTCTCTCCACTGTAGAATATTGGCCAACCTGACCAGCTATGGGATGACAGTCTGAATTCTTCATTGCCATTAAGCTAAAGCTGCACTGTCAGCCACTGCCATCCTTGTTGTGCCCCTCCATGAAGTAGCTGCCCCTCTTGACACAGCCTCCAACCACTGGTAAAATCTAACTCACATGAAGCCACTATAGCTGTCAGTAACTAGAGGGACTCAGTTAATGAATGTGTGAATACATAATCAATAATATCAATGTTGTTTTTGAAAAGACTCTGGTACCTCTTAATAAGCTGTTAACTTCCTGGAACTTTCTGTGAATTAAAACTATGCACAGAACCATTCTCAGCAATTTGGTCATGACATTGCTTCCAGCTCTCCCATCATGATCATAGCTCTCTGTGTTTGCTCCGTCAAAACCTGAGTCTTTGAATAGGTACCTTTAGCAAAGAGTATAGAAGCCTGTAGGGAAATATGATATGGTATGGAAGTTGTTGGTGGGCACTAGCTTGGCTAATTTGTGCTTGCCTGTTTTACACATTTTTTATGTAATTCATATAATTATTGTGTTGTTAGAGTAAATTAAGTTTCCTTTTGATCTTTCAGTGACATAATTTGATTGGCAAAACTAACCCCAAAAAATTGTGCGTGTAATATGACCCTGTACAATTACTGCCACTTCTGTATGTGTCTTTATCAAAAGGAAGACAAATCTTAAACACACTTCAGTTCATCTCTACAGTATGTGACATTTTTCTTTCTTTCCCTTCTCTGCATGTGCTGTATGTGTCTGTATGTGTGTGTATATAGTGGACAGTGTCTCCAATGTTGATGCCTGACGTGCCACTCATTCCCTTTTGGAAGCATGGAAGTGTCCTCCCAAGATCTCCTCCCATGCTGGACTCCTCTACCACCCCCTTTGCCACCCATGACCAACAGAATAAACACAGGTATGCCACACACTGTTTTATGAATTCACATACTGTTGTCATCATTCAGTAAAAACTTCACGTAGTAGGATGCTTGTAGGTAGCTGTCATCAAGTACTGCTATTACAGGTAGGTAAGAAATCTAACATAAAATAAGATATTCTAGGCTAAACCTTTGATGATGTTAGTGGGTTTAAGGTACTAAATGAGTATAGTTAGGCTGAATAACCCATTACTGTATGCTTTTTGAGATTGCATTCTAATCTTTGACTGCATACAATAGCAGGATGGTTTAGCCTAGGTTATGTTAGCAAACATCATCAGCCGAACGTGCATGGCCAACCTGTAGCCTAATGCTGATGATTACACCATCTCAAAATCAATTTAATTTTATATAAATTCGTGGAAAACATTGAACTAGATATGGGAAGTTTTTTCTACACCACTGTATTTAGCCTAGTGATATGTCAAATCACCAGCTGTGGTGGATACTTAGATGCCCTGGTGGATGCAAGATCTGATGCCATGATGTATGATTATGCCCAACATGTGGCCCTGATGCACGGGAATTCTGGGATGTGTCTCTCATTCTCTTTCTCTCTCCACTGTAGAATCTTGGCCAGCCTGACCAGCTTTGGGATGACAGTCTGAATTCTTCATTGCCATTAAATTGAAGCTGCACTGTCAGCCACTGCCATCCTTGTTGTGTCCTTCCATAAAGTAGCCGCCCCTCTCTGCATTCACTCTATGTGTCTGTATGTGTGTGTATAGTGGACAGTGTCACCAATGTCGATACCTGACGTGCCACTATCGATGCCTGACGTGCCACTCATTCCCTTTTGGAAGCATGGAAGTGTCCTCCCAAAATCTCCTCCCATGCTGGACTCCTCTGCCACCCCCTTTGCCACCCATGACCAACAGAATAAGCACAGGTATGCCACACACTGTTTTATGAATTCACGTACTATTGTCATCATGACATACAGTTATATGCAGTGTTATGTTATATACTATGCCACACACTGTTTTATGAATTCTCTTACAATTGTCATGACGTACAGATATATACAGTGTTATGTTACATACTGTATCGAGGAAGTGTTGCCATAACACGTGGCTAATTTTCAACGCAGCAATTAAGCAACATCTTTGCTACCACTTCCCACAATGTCAATATCAACAGCTGCTAGGGTAAGTTTGGTGGTTGGCAGTTGCTGGGATAGTTATGATTGTTGTCATGTTGGTTGCTGAGGTGATCATGCTGTTTACTAATGTTGCTCTACTGTTTTGTTTTGTTTTTGTCATTGTTTTGATGGTTAGGATATTGGAGGTGTAGATGCTTTGCAAGAAGACCCAGCCCTAAAGATACTGAGGGACTCTTCCCATCCTAACAATGGACTGTACTTACCACTGAGGTTAAGAAGATGCATGTGTAGTCACAAGGCTAGAACTGAGAGAATCAAGAGAAGTTTCTATCGCTGGGAGTAAACCCACACTGTTCTGACAATGGATATTCACTCTTAAGCACTCACAACACATGTTAACACACACCACACACACACACACACACACACACACACACACACACACACCTGAATATAAGCACTTTTTACACATCCCTCTAGTCCATGGACCTGTCTTATATCTCTTGCATATATACATACTATGTACATACATGTACACATATCAACCCCCCACCCCCCCCCCCACCCCATGCGCGTGCGTGTACCGTACTTGATGTCTGATGACTTTTTTTTTTTTTTCATCCAACTATTCAACTTGGATCTTAGGTTACTAGTTTGTGTATTTACATTGTGTATTTACTAGTTTGTTTACCGTTTGCTTTAATTACATATTATTACACTGGAATTAATACATTGGAATTCACAAGACCTTGTATTTTAAATCATTTATAATTAAATAAATTTCAACTGTCTTGATTGTTTTGCATGCAGTTATTCAGGAACCATGAAAACATTGATACATTGTTGTGCTGAAATCACTCCAGTACCACTCATTTTACTTGTTGTGGCTAATCTAAGGCAGGATGTCCTTGATATACTGTTCAGGGACCTATTAATCTGTGAGGTTGTTCACAAACCACCTGTGGAAAATTGGGTGACAAACATGTCCTTATTAATTTAATGTACTGATTTTACACATAATGGGATGTATGTGTTTGTTTGTATAGTCATTCAAAAAAAGTTGAAAAGAAAAATTAAATGATTATTGCATGTTGTGCTTTGACAATGTCCTTGGAGATATACAGATTTGGCACAGAGGTTTCATACAATACTAAGCACAGGTAGATAGAACCACCTGCTTGGCATCTCTGCCTGATGCACCTCCGCCGGTGCCTATTGACCAGTTGCAGGGTCATCAGCCGGGAGCTGATGATATATAGATTTGGCACAGAGGTTTCATACAATACTAAGCACAGGTAGATAGAACCACCTGCTTGGCATCTCTGCCTGATGCACCTCCGCCGGTGCCTATTGACCAGCTGCAGGGTCATCTCCTGCAACTGGCCCTAAGATTCCTGCTTTCCCCACCGCCCATCCTTTCTGCGAAGCCATAGCCAGAACCTCCCCTGCTCCTCTTCAGCCTCACTCCGGATGGCTCTCTTCAAGTTGGTGCCTCTGATGCCCAAGGACTTATAACTTAAGTTGTAAGATAGGTCTAGGCTCATTAAAAATGCAATTGCAGGTGCATTTGAATTACTAGGCTACAATGTAGGCTACCTACACTCAGTTTTTTAGGATTGGCTAGCCTGTAGGCCTATTCAAGTCAATTTGCAATGAACAGAAATAAGGCTAGGCTATAATTTTGATCAACTATATCAGTGTTGTTTTGCCTTTATCTGTCTAATTTATACACAGTAAATTTGCCAGTGTTAATTATGCAGTGTAAACGTTTGTTGACTCTACTGGAGTAATTACAACAATAAATTGAGTAAGATTCACTTCAGTAACGGTGACAAATCAAGTTGTTAAATGACGTAGTGTAAGAAGTACACCAGCAAGCTCCGCCCTCTCCTTTCTCTTGAACCTGGCCAGCAGAAGTTTGGGCAGCGCCATTTTTCTCTCCTCAGAATCGTGGTAAGTTTTTCGCTATAACATATTAAATAGATCATATGTTGTATAAAAAAATTTTTCAACTGAAGCAGTAAGTTCGGATAACATTAGATTCATGTAAATTATGCCGTGCAGTTTATCTTACGTCTTTAAACATCGAATTTTATTGGAGTAGTTTAAAAACTATGGCTAACGTCTCATTGAATGTGCATGCATGAATGTGCATGAAAGTTTTGGGACCCAAACATTAGCCTAATACAAATACACAACGCAAAAAGTATTTGTTTGGTTTGTTGGTTTGTAGAATTAAAGCATAAAGTAAGGTTTTGCTGCTAAGATAATGGTGTGGTTTAAATGACATTTGTGGAGAGGGATGATCGGGTCCTTTACGACCATGGCTCCTGAAAAGACTCACACGTGAGGAGGCTTTATGTGTTAGCATGACTTTCAACATGTTTAGACATGTTTAGCCTAACGTTAACTTGTGGTGGAAACGACTGACGTTGCATCCAGCAGAAACAACGCTTGTCATTACATTATTTAAGTGATGCGTTTTTATAATGGAATTAAACCATCTTAAGATAGTTAGTCTGCCTGCAAATGGAGTTTGGAATGCATTGGTGAGTTAATGTGCTCTTAATTTCGAAAACATGGCACAAGGAGGCTAATTTGAGCCAGCTCAAGCACGTTGTCAAACATCGCGCGGGCAGACAAGGTTGGCCATTTTCATTTTTGCTTAACGTTACCGTAGCTCCATTTATCTTCGAACAAGTCAGCAGCATAATGTGAACTTTATCAACTTTTCTTGTTACATTCAACTGAAAATATTTGTTCAGCTTGAATTTAAATTATGACGCTCAGTAAATTGAATGGTGTGGGCTGGGCGTGTGGAGCGTAGAGTTCAAGTAGGCTACCTTATTCTAATGCAATTTGTGCATGACCAACTTTGAGCAAAACGGGTCTTATTCATCTTTGTGTCTAGTGCAATCATTACAGCAAGTTTGCATCATAGTTCTAAATGTCCAGTTCCCTGTTTTCCCCTTGCTTACATCGTAGGCTAATTATTATTATTATTTTTTCATTAGGTCTAAAGTAAAACTACCAAAGTTGCTCTATGCATGCATTGTAGGCTGGCTACATGATCTGTTCAGTGCACATTAATATACATGATGGGCACAGTATTATACATATCCTTTTTTCTGTGTTTTTAAACAATAACTTAATAATTTTGAATCATCTTCTTTCTTTCTGTAGGCAGAATGCTACTGAAGGTGAAGCTTGGTGATGCCCAGAAATTTGTCAGAATAACAGAGCCAAGTGTGACTGAGTTTCTGAATGCAGGTAAGAATGTCAGTCATTACAATATTTTCCCTAATTTTTTAATAATTAGATGAAATAATTTTGTGAACACAACCATCTTTGTCTGTTCCTTAGCATTTGCAAAGTTTGGTGTCCCACCTGTAACAGAGGGGGTTAAGATAATTGACAGTTCTGGGACGGAAATTGATGACGATGTTTTTGAGGATATAGCAAATGATCCATCAACTGGGGTGTTAACCATCAAATATGATACAGGTTCGTTACATTTCAAATTACCTTAATGAATACTATTTGTGTCTTGAAAGTTTAGACTAATTGTGTATTATATTAGTGCATTAAGGAAATGCCTTTTCCCATTTGTTCAAATGACAGAGTCTGCATCAACTGTGACATCCCCGGAACATTCCCAACCACTGTCTCTTGATTCATCGGATTCACAGGACACTGTCATCATTCCCGTCAGTCCCACCAGAAAACGTCAGAGGCTTGATATTGAGGCTAAGCAAGTAAAGGCTAATACTAGTTTTTCTTTTTTAATCAGTGGCCTCTTTCAAATTTGATTCAATCAGATAACACAAATCTTGAATTTTATTTTTACCTTTTATCATATCTAATAGACTGCCACAAAACAATATCGCAGAGACTATTGAAATCCTGAAAATTCCTTTTTTATATGATATGTGCCTCTGTTTCATATTTCAAGTGGTAGCAAAGGCGAAATTGGCTATTTAAAATGTACTGATTGACTCAATCACTGAGACATCCACACTGATCGTATTGGCAGATAGTGATATTAGTAGTCAAAAATCAGTGATGAGCTAAAAAACTAATCAGAGCGTCCTTGTTAGGTGGCAAGATTTAAGTTTAGAATTATGTTAACCTTGTCATGCAATGTATTTGAAGATGGTGGAGTCTATTCTGGCAAGGAAACCAGGTGGAGACCGGGTTGTTAATGAATATAATCGAACCAAAGGCTTGACCGATGAAACCAGAAGGAAACTTGTGAACATGCTGACAGCTGATATGATTGAGACGAATGGGTAATTTCCTTTTTTCCTCAATTTAGTGTCTTCAATTGAGATTTCAGTTAGGTCTGTTCATTTTAGTGATGAGCAGTGGGGAGGCTAAGTTTGGAACCTGTCAGGTGACCGGCTTTTCCCCTACCATTTGACATTTGGAGGTTGAGATTTCTTAAAACATGTTGATTTTTTGGTTGATGGTTGAGCAAGAGACCAAACCCCAAGCTGTTCCCTGTGAGCAGGCTGGTGCGTTACATGGCAGCCTCTGACACTGGTGTTTGATGAATGGGTGAATGTGAGGCAAATTCTAAAGGGTTTAAGTGATCAACAGAGTTGGAAAGGTGCTATAAATTGCCATTTATTTTACCCTGAGAAATTTCCCACCCGTCTTAAATTCTGCCTTAGTTAATATTCATTTGTGTGCTCTTTTTCACTCTCAGGATATAAAACGCTATGGGTTTAACTCGATACTTGAGCCACTAGTCCATGATCTACAAATTCTTGAAACAGAGGGACTGAAAATTCCCATGCTTAAAGATGTGATTCGTGGCACCTTAGTCCAGGTTACTGGAGATAACCTTGGTCTACATACTCTTTTTGGCTTTGTTGAGTCATTTGGGGCTCGCTATTGTTGGCGCTTTTGTCTGCTGGAGAAAGAGTGTTTTCAGTCTGTGTTCTCTGAAGATGATCCTAAAGTTGTTCTCAGGACTGTTGATATGCACTCACACCATTGTCAAACTATACAAACTGATTCTACACTACCTCATGTTTATGGTGTGAAACGCTTTTGTCTTTTGAACTCTCTGAAATATTTCCATACAGCTAACAACTTTTCTGTAGATCTAATGCACGATGTTTTAGAAGGGGTTGCCCAGTTTGAAGTTAAGCTAGTTCTTGAGTACATTCAGAGCAACTTCCTTAATGCTGAACAGCTTGCTGGTAGGATACATGCATTTGACTATGGGTACAATCAACAGCGCAATCGACCACCAAGAGTAAAACTGTTTGATGGCAGTAATGATTTAGGCTTGAATGCCATACAGTCTTGGTGTTTATTGAGAAACATGCCTTTACTATTTGGAGACTTGATTCAAGCAGAGGATAAGCACTGGCACCTCCTCCTTTTACTTCTACAAATTGTGAACATTGTGTTTTCACCAATCCTTTCAGATGGAATGACAATTTATCTGAAACACTTAATTTCTGACCACCATCGACACTTTAAGAGGCTATTTCCCTCCACCAATCTCATTCCAAAGCACCATTTCTTGATACACTATCCGCGAATCATTCGAAATATTGGCCCAGTTCTGCACATGTGGTGCATGCGGTATGAGGCGAAACACTATTATTTCAAAAAAGAATTAAAAAATTTTAAAAACATTACACTGACTCTAGCCAGAAAGCATCAAAGTAGTGTTGCAATGAATTTAGAGGTGTTTAGTAAAGATAGGCTAACTTTGGGTCCAGGGAAAATGGTGGAAGTGTCTGATGTTATTGGTGGCCAAGACATTGCTGTGAAATTAAACATGGACTCATCAACCAGTGTATATTCAGCCAAGTGGATAAAGTATCACGGTACAGAGTACCGCTGTGACTTTGTTGTTTGTATTGCTGTGAGTTGTGACATGCCTGTGTATTGCCAAATCAAGGCAATCATTGTAAGAGATGATGAAGTACTGTTTAGTGGACTGCTTATGGAAACTGTGTGTTTTGACGATCACTTCCATGCATTTAAAGTTAGGCTATGTCCAAGTAAGATTGTGAAAGTTTTGAATATAAATGAACTAGTCTATTTTAAGTCATTTGATGTTCTGTTGAAATATGGCACAATGGATTCATCACTGTACATTGTTCCTTATTGTCATTTCATGGAGACTTGAGCTTATTTTGTATTCATGTCAAGACAGATGAAAATAAAAGTGACAATGAATAATGTAAATTGATGTTATTTGTCAGCTTATTAAATAGTAATGTGTTTTATTGACCATTGTAAAGCTAGATTTACACACTAAAAGAGCAAACATTCAACAATTCATCTGTGTAAAACCAACACTTTCCAGAGTAATCTGTACACTATGTAGAATTTACATTAACTCTTGTGTAGTGTTTGTGAGGTTATGACTTCACTCTTAACAGAGTTGATTTTGCATTGCAACAGAGTAAATTTTAAACTCTTATTAGAATGAAATTCACACTCCACAGAGTCGTTAAACACGTACATTTAACAATTCATTTGTGTAAAACTGACACTTTTCAGAGTAATCTCTACACTATGTAGAGTTTACATTTACTCTAATGCAGTGTTTGATGTTATGACTTCACTCTTAACAGAGTTGATTCGGCATTGCGATGGAGTAAATTTTTAACTCTTATTAGAATGAAATTCACACCCCACAGAGTTGTTAAACATGTAGTGTTAATTCTAAACAACTCTATACAGTGTACACCAGTGTTAATGCTTGACACTTTTTAGAGTTACGTTTACACTAATATATTTACACTGAGGTTTTACACTGATCTGGTGTAGGACCAAATACACTCTAGAATAGTGTTAAATTCAACTCTTTAAGTGTTATTTTGACACTGCAAAATTTACTGTGTAATATCAGTCAAGTTTCAGTTTGAATCAATGAAACTGAATCAATATGAAATAACCTTTTTTTTTAAAAAAAAAATCTGAAATTGGACATAGATTTTGCAACTGAACTTTGCATCTTGCACTTCAAGATAAAGTTGAGGATGGCTGGACAATGTAGGCCTACTGTTTCTTATAATGTTTTGTGATTGAGCGACACTATTTTAGGCACGCGCAGCTCATTCATGCCTGTAGTCGGAGTTGTGGAGGAGCATTCGTGGTGGCTTTGTGTTGCCTGATCCCCTCGAGCGATTTCCAATTATTTATTTAAAAACAGACAAATAAAAACTCTTCATGTGATAAAAACAATTGCTTTTAAAATGTCAATTTAATCTAGACAAATTAATTAATCGGTCATTAATACCAAAGTCCTTCTAAGGCTTATATAAGTGTCTCTGTTAATACGCGCACGAATGGAAAACAAGCTCAATTCTGTGGATGTCTGTCCATTGTGGCAACTTTTGGGCTCAGATAAGCGGGTTCGGCGTTGCCTAATAACAGTGGTCAGAAAGCTATGTTTTTCTTTACAGAATTAACTTGATCTTCTTTTCATGGTTTATTAAGGATGAAAATCATGTAACAACTTGATTTTGTGATTTATCTGTGATTTTAAACCTCTACAAAGTGGCACCCTAACCCTTTTTTTTTAATTTCCCGCGCCAAACAAAATGCTTCAGCGAACTACACATTTCGGCGCCATTGTTGCAAGCACCGTTGAATTGCCTGGTACACTTTATGGGAAATGTAGTTCAATCCTAGAAATGTCTATATTGCCAAAAGACAAATTAAAAAAATACAAATTACTGAAGAAATATGTCTTAAATAGTAACATTTCTCACATAGTTGAATATGAAGTGAAATGATTGCATTGATGTTATATTTTATAAATAAACATTATTTATCCATGTCTATGTTTGAGGTGGACCAATGACAAAAATATATGTTATAAACTATGTCTTAAGTAATCATGATATGAAATTTCAGACAGATCCGATCAGTGGTTCTTGAAAGAAATGCATTCAAAGTATGCATTTTTTACACATTTGCGAGGCCCTGCTGTGTAAACCAGGGGTCATAGGGCACTAAAAATTTACACAATGCTTCCTCACATCACGTTTAACAAGATAGGCTATTTTCTTTTTCACTCACATTATTTTAATTTTTTCACAACCTGGCATACCATGGCATTCCACTGTATAGATTCATGACCATGCAGCCTAACAATCATTATGAATAGGAAAACCCACAGAAATATTTTCAATTTTTGCTAAAACATTTAACATGGACTTCAATGCATAGAAAGACAGCAAATAAATTATATTTTGAGGGTTTGGAATGGCATCTTTAAGTTACAAATTTCAAAGAGACACAGGCAATTTTGCCTGGAAAATCTTCATGGGCTTGCATTCATGGAAACCTGACTGTTTTCAAATTTAAGAACATAACAAAGAAGATCATTATTTGGCAACACCCACATGCATCATAATCAAGCAAGAAAATCTCACTTGTTCAGTAGCTTATTTTCTCAGCAACACACACTTTGAATCTAGCCATCTGAGGCCATTCGGCTGAGATTCCTGACACATAGAGAGGGACAAAAGTCTTTTCTCCATACATAATCTGTCATATCTGGTATGTGTCCACCCAACACGTGTATTTTTACTGAAATAAACTTGATTTCCATGTATTGGCTCTGTCAGTCAACTTTTCTCAGCAACACACCCCTTGAATCTATGTATCTGAGGCAATTCGGCTGAGATTTTCTGACACATGCTAGAGAGGAACACAAGTCTTTTTTCCAAAAGACACATACATAATCTGTCATATCTGGTATGTGTCCACCCAATGCATGTGTATTTTACTGAAATAAGCTTGATTTCCATGGCTCGGTCTGTCAACTTTTCTCAGCAACACACCCTTTGAATCTATGCATCTGAGGCCATTCGGCTGAGATTTCTGACACATAGAAAGAATCATGTATTTCCAAGCATATATTTTTCCTCAGGCTTGCCGCAGGTAAGTAGTAAATTTTAATCTATTTCAGCACATTACATATTTATGATGTCAACTCAAAATACAGATCTTTCACAGTATTCTGAATTAACCTCTATGCATCAAAATTCACAATCTCTTGATGCCACAATTGTGTATTTCCAAACATCTGTTTACTCAGACTTGCCATAGCAGGTCAACATACACCAAAAACAGCACAACATGCATTAATGAGGTCAGATTTTTTTTTTTTTTTAATGATTTGATACTTGTCTCTACAGGACATCTCAGGAGACAGTGCTCCCCATACTGCCTATACTGCACAACGAGACAATGTATTGTATTTGAGAACTCAACATTTTTGATACTGTTACTGGTCTCTACAAAACCCTAGGTGTAAAATCAGTACATTACATTTTTGTCACCCAATTTGCCAAAGAAAAAGAAATTGGATTTATTTCAGCAATGTATCAAGTATCAAATCCTCTCAAAATATGGGCCACAGATTTGTCACAGCAATACAAACCAAACATGTGAATAGTGCCAGCCAAAAATGTGTCAAAATGGCCAGTAATAATTTTCTGTTGTCAGTCATTGCGGTTTGAGCTTCAAATACTGCCAGTTGAGTGCAACTGGTGTGCCTTTACTATTATCTGAGCATGGGTTCTGCAACTTGTTGGGGTTGTGGTTTCTCCAAGCAGCAGCACTGGGGGAAAGATGCCACGTTTGTTCCTTCGGGATAGGGCCCCACACAGTAGGGAAACCCAGCATATAGAGTGGCAGCATCATTTGGCGTCAGTCCACCATTTCCAAACTTAGAAACAAGTTCCATGAGACTGCGGAAGTCAAAGACAGACCAAGAAGTGGCTGTCTTAGGAAGAGAACACCCCAAGAAGACTGATGGTTCCTCACTTCTGCTGCACTAAGGAACTGTAGGTTAACTGCGAGAGACTTACAAGATTTTCTAAACTGTGTAAAAACCAGCTGTCACTACAGACTGTGAGGAACATATGGATCTCCCACACACTAATAAAGGCTCTGTGTAAGGGTATAGCAAGCCAACATGTTTTTTTTGTGTGTGTCTGTGCAATCTTCAATTAGCCTGACATAGCCCACCCACAATACAAATGTTCATCCGTATTCATGGTCTGGGGGCAGTCTTCTGGGGTGGGTTTACATCGGTAGAGAGACAACCGACCAATAAGCGAAGCTGATTAGACGAGCTGTCCAATCATTTCAAACCAGAACTGAATGCCCTCCCCCCTAGCCTGGCGATGCCATCTTACGTACCTCCACTAAACAATTTTATCTCCATACTTAGTCTGGCCCAAGCCCCACTAGCTCCCTTTCCCTCGGTTGCTCTACGGTTTAGCCAATCAGCACACAGTTTAGAGCGAAGTCTCAGAACTTTGTAGTCCTACAGCATAGGAACGCGTTTGTTATGCTCCCCCCTACTTTCAAATTACATTCATAAAATTGGTACATGACATTAACATCCATGATCTTGGGGATTTATTACCACTACGATGTCAAAATAGATCAGAACTTGCCAGAGATCTGTTATTACTGAATGCATTGAATTGCATTGGGCCAGACTGTATAACATAGTCAACAGTTGGCTTTCACCCAGGCTACTGCCCCCCGCCCTATAATCGCGTCAGGTTAAAGAACCTCCAGACTATGAATATGGATGAACAGCAGTATTATGGAAGGGCTATGTCAGGCTAATCTTCAATGCTCCAAGCAACAAAGGCTATACCAACAGAACAGGCCATTTTGAATTATGTTGTTGTTTGCCTTCATGTTAAGGGAGAATATAATGTAGGCTAATAGTAATTAGTCATACTCTGATCCTTTTCTAAAATGTTGGTAGCAAGAATTGATCAATAAATCAGACCTAAAGCTTGATCTCTTCATGTGTACCTCTCTCGACAATAACTCCAAAAAAGTCCTGTGTAACCTATGTAAACATGCAGGATAATGACCATTTTTTTTCATCAATCTTCAATTATTATGACCTTCCAATGGCTGAAACTATGTGATCCACCATCTCAGAAAATGGTGGCCATTTTGTCTTTTGGGCAACTCTTTACGTGGCCCCAAGAAGAAGATTTTGAAAAGCATTTTGAGTTGCAGAACTCAAATTTGGGCAAAATGGGTTAGCCTGCCAATTTTCAATTTCATTTTTTATTTTCAATTGGTTTAGTTAACCTTTGCAGATACATATTTGGTGGAATAAAACAAGCGTTCTGTGAAAAAAGAATCATTATAATCAGGGGTTAAAGTGGGGGGGAATGCGGGGGTACGCAGTACCGGCACCTCAGATAAATTAACAATATGAGCCTATTCTTCTTCTATACATTTTTCTGTTTGTGCCGACACAAAATATGGGAGTTCCCCCTCCTGCCAAATCCCACTTTAACCACTGATTATAATGTTAACTGATGCCAAAATGTGAAATTCTACCAATTTTCTTGATACATTTTAAGGGGGTCATTTTTATTTAGATATTTTTCTGTTTAGTTATAGTCAACCTTTGTCAACAAAATATTACAGTATTTCTGTGGAAAAGTGATCATCTTTAATGATTATGGCCCTCCAGAATGGCTGAAACTGTATGAAAATACACTGTTTTGGAAAATGTCTGGCATTTGGATTTTGGGCAAAATTTGAGGTGGCCCCAAATCTTAATCTCTTTTAATAGGCCTTCTGATCAGCAGATACATATCCAGTGGAATAAAACAGGTCTTCTGTGAAAAAGGAGTCATTATAGTGTTGAATGATGCCAAAATGCGGAATTCTATCAATTTTGACCAATTTCCTTGATATATTTTAAGGGGTAATTTTTATTTATATATTTTTTTTGCGTAACCAACCTTTGTTAACATGTCTTTGAAGGAATATGACAGTATTTTGTGGAAAAGAGACCATGTTTAATGATTATGGCCTTCCAAAATGGCTGAAACTGTATCAAAATACGCCATTTTGGAAAATGTCGGCCATATTGGATTTTGGGCAAGATTTGAGGTGGCCCCAAGTCTTAATCTCTTTTAATAGGCCTTCTGATCAGCAGATACATATTCAGTGGGAAAAAACAGGTTTTCTGTGAAAAAGGAGTCATTATAATGTCGAATGATGCCAAAATGCGAAATTCTACCAATTTTGACCAATTTCTTTGATATATTTCAAGGGGGTAGTTTTTATTGACAATTTTTTTTGCTTAGTCAACCTTTGTTAACATGTCTTTGAAGGAATATGAAAGTATTTTGTGGAAAAGAGACCATCTTTAACAATTATGGCCTTCCAAAATGGCTGAAACTGCATCAAAATACGCCATTTTGGAAAATGTCGGCCATATTGGATTTTGGGCAAAATTTGAGGTGGCCCCAAGTCTTAATCTCTTTTAATAGGCCTTCTGATCTGGAATCCACAGAGAAAACTTTGACAGGAAACTAGGCCTAATTTTTCCTGCAAATGACCTGTCTATGTGTTTTGGTTGCATTAGCACAAGTTGGCTAGGGTGGCTACTGTCGGGTGTTGAACTTCAACTTGGTGAGTTACCGTGTGCTTTTCGTATTCACTTATCTTTGCGATCAGCGTTACATCTCTGCTTCCTTGTTTTGTAGCCTGCTTCATTCAGCAGTGAAACGCATACGACGTGTGTGTGCGCCATTGTCTGTACCTGTCCGGTAGGTCACGCTTTTTTTACTCGTTGTTCCAACTTGCCGTTACGGGCAAAATTATTAATTGTGTCTGATCTGCTGCAGACGGCGGTAGCCCTCTGTTCTCTCCCCCTCCCTCTCTGTTCACGGATGAGGTGGCAATCGTATCACTCGGTACGTATAGGCTACTGTGGAAATATGTGTATATTTATATTCCATTAACATTCCGCTTGTAATGACGCGTTAATGTTTGCAGGCATTCGGAGTGGATTCGCCCTAACCAAGTGTGTTAACACTGCAACCAGGCTGCTGTTTTGTCTACGCTCAATTGAATGGATAAGTGTTGAAGTGTCCGTGTTCAATGTTATGTGTGTGACAAGTCTGTGTGCATGTCCCTTGTCTGCAGTAGCATGCGGCCCTCCCTGCTGTCTGAGCGCTTGGGATAACACATCAGTAGCTTAACCTGTCCAGGTGGCATGCGCAGATTGTATTAGCCACTATTACAGTGTGTTTTTGTTTCTTTATTGCATGTGTGTGCTATGGTTTTCTTTTTGCTCAACCTTTTTGCGTGCCTGTGTGTGTTTGCTTTGCTGATTTATATTTTGTTTTTCGTAGCTTTAGTGCATGGCTTGTGTTTGCAATTACTTTATTTTGCATGATTATTTGGTTTGCTGTACTTTCTTTTGCTATACTGTGCATGGCTGGGCAGTGTGCATGCGCTTGAGTGGGTACATGTAGGTGTATGTGCGAGTGTGTTAAGTGTTTGCAATTCCTAAATCAGGCGGACAAGGAGATTGCACACCAGTGGATTGTTGGCTTGGGGATTCCAGTCTCCGGTCTCATACTTAAAAGATAAGTGGCAGTTATCTAATTAACAATAATTTTGTAAGTGGGCTTCTCCCCCACTAACCCCCGATTAATCCCAGTGCTCTCTTCTCTTGAGACAGGTGCAGTGGGTGACGGGACAGCTCTTGGGTGTTGGAACCACAGTGCCCCCTCCCTTCACCACCGGTTTCGGGTGTCCTTTATTTGATCGGCTGAGTGCCATTCACGTGGGTGTTTCTTCTGGACCCTTCTCCTTCCTTCCCCTCTGTTCTTATTGGTGTTCCTGCCCATCCTGGTAAGCTCCTGCCCCTGTCCTTCAGCTAATTTCATTCTAGCAGTCCAGTTCTGTGCAATTAATTAAAGGTGTGCAGTGCCACTGGTTGCCCTGATCTCCGTAAGTGTGTGTGTGTGTGTGTGTGTGTGTGTGTGTGTTGCCTCTCCTTGGGTATGGTGATAATGTTGCCCTGTATGGGTTTGTAAATTTTATATGCAATTGATAATAAATCATATATTTATTGAACTCACGTCTCTGTCCAGTGGAATGTTACGAATCTGTGTGTCCTAGTAGCACAACAATCTTTATAACTTAAAGGGGTTACACTGTGATTAGTCTTATGGGTCAACCCCCCCATAGGTGGCGTAGTCGTGTCTGGTAATATTTAAATTTCCTGCTCTGTAGCCGGTTGGGCTACGTCAATGTATCTGACGCTCACCTACGGCTTCATTTGATGTGCAGATTCTGGAATTGGGGGGCGGGTCAACGGTGTTATATTTAGGCAGGCACCAGCAAGCTGTTCGGTGACCTCTACCTCTCGTTGACTTCCGGGTGGTCTGCCTGTGTTTTGGTTGCATGAGCACAAGTTGGCTAGGGTGGCTACTGTCGGGTGTTGAACTTCAACTTGGTGAGTTACCGTGTGCTTTTCGTATTCACTTATCTTTGCGATCAGCGTTACATCTCTGCTTCCTTGTTTTGTAGCCTGCTTCATTCAGCAGTGAAACGCATACGACGTAACTGGCGTGTGTGTGTCATTGTCTGTACCTGTCCGGTAGGTCACGCTTTTTTTACTCGTTGTTCCAACTTGCCGTTACGGGCAAAATTATTAATTGTGTCTGATCTGCTGTAGACGGCGGTAGCCCTCTGTTCTCTCCCCCCCCTCTCTGTTCACGGATGAGGTGGCAATCGTATCACTCGGTACGTATAGGCTAGTGTGGAAATATGTGTATATTTATATTCCATTAACATTCCGCTTGTAATGACGCGTTAATGTTTGCAGGCATTCGGAGTGGATTCGCCCTAACCAAGTGTGTTAACACTGCAACCAGGCTGCTGTTTTGTCTACGCTCAATTGAATGGATAAGTGTTGAAGTGTCCGTGTTCAATGTTATGTGTGTGACAAGTCTGTGTGCATGTCCCTTGTCTGCAGTAGCATGCGGCCCTCCCTGCTGTCTGAGCGCTTGGGATAACACATCAGTAGCTTAACCTGTCCAGGTGGCATGCGCAGATTGTATTAGCCACTATTACAGTGTGTTTTTGTTTCTTTATTGCATGTGTGTGCTATGGTTTTCTTTTTGCTCAACCTTTTTGCGTGCCTGTGTGTGTTTGCTTTGCTGTTTTATATTTTGTTTTTCGTAGCTTTAGTGCATGGCTTGTGTTTGCAATTACTTTATTTTGCATGATTATTTGGTTTGCTGTACTTTCTTTTGCTATACTGTGCATGGCTGGGCAGTGTGCATGCGCTTGAGTGGGTACATGTAGGTGTATGTGCGAGTGTGTTAAGTGTTTGCAATTCCTAAATCAGGCGGACAAGGAGATTGCACACCAGTGGATTGTTGGCTTGGGGATTCCAGTCTCCGGTCTCATACTTAAAAGATAAGTGGCAGTTATCTAATTAACAATAATTTTGTAAGTGGGCTTCTCCCCCACTAACCCCCGATTAATCCCAGTGCTCTCTTCTCTTGAGACAGGTGCAGTGGGTGACGGGACAGCTCTTGGGTGTTGGAACCACAGTGCCCCCTCCCTTCACCACCGGTTTCGGGTGTCCTTTATTTGATCGGCTGAGTGCCATTCACGTGGGTGTTTCTTCTGGACCCTTCTCCTTCCTTCCCCTCTGTTCTTATTGGTGTTCCTGCCCATCCTGGTAAGCTCCTGCCCCTGTCCTTCAGCTAATTTCATTCTAGCAGTCCAGTTCTGTGCAATTAATTAAAGGTGTGCAGTGCCACTGGTTGCCCTGATCTCCGTAAGTGTGTGTGTGTGTGTGTGTGTGTGTGTGTGTGTGTTGCCTCTCCTTGGGTATGGTGATAATGTTGCCCTGTATGGGTTTGTAAATTTTATATGCAATTGATAATAAATCATATATTTATTGAACTCACGTCTCTGTCCAGTGGAATGTTACGAATCTGTGTGTCCTAGTAGCACAACAATCTTTATAACTTAAAGGGGTTACACTGTGATTAGTCTTATGGGTCAACCCCCCCCATAGGTGGCGTAGTCGTGTCTGGTAATATTTAAATTTCCTGCTCTGTCGCCGGTTGGGCTACGTCAATGTATCTGACGCTCACCTACGGCTTCATTTGATGTGCAGATTCTGGAATTGGGGGGCGGGTCAACGGTGTTATATTTAGGCAGGCACCAGCAAGCTGTTCGGTGACCTCTACCTCTCGTTGACTTCCGGGTGGTCTGCCTGTGTTTTGGTTGCATGAGCACAAGTTGGCTAGGGTGGCTACTGTCGGGTGTTGAACTTCAACTTGGTGAGTTACCGTGTGCTTTTCGTATTCACTTATCTTTGCGATCAGCGTTACATCTCTGCTTCCTTGTTTTGTAGCCTGCTTCATTCAGCAGTGAAACGCATACGACGTAACTGGCGTGTGTGTGTCATTGTCTGTACCTGTCCGGTAGGTCACGCTTTTTTTTACTCGTTGTTCCAACTTGCCGTTACGGGCAAAATTATTAATTGTGTCTGATCTGCTGTAGACGGCGGTAGCCCTCTGTTCTCTCCCCCCCCTCTCTGTTCACGGATGAGGTGGCAATCGTATCACTCGGTACGTATAGGCTAGTGTGGAAATATGTGTATATTTATATTCCATTAACATTCCGCTTGTAATGACGCGTTAATGTTTGCAGGCATTCGGAGTGGATTCGCCCTAACCAAGTGTGTTAACACTGCAACCAGGCTGCTGTTTTGTCTACGCTCAATTGAATGGATAAGTGTTGAAGTGTCCGTGTTCAATGTTATGTGTGTGACAAGTCTGTGTGCATGTCCCTTGTCTGCAGTAGCATGCGGCCCTCCCTGCTGTCTGAGCGCTTGGGATAACACATCAGTAGCTTAACCTGTCCAGGTGGCATGCGCAGATTGTATTAGCCACTATTACAGTGTGTTTTTGTTTCTTTATTGCATGTGTGTGCTATGGTTTTCTTTTTGCTCAACCTTTTTGCGTGCCTGTGTGTGTTTGCTTTGCTGTTTTATATTTTGTTTTTCGTAGCTTTAGTGCATGGCTTGTGTTTGCAATTACTTTATTTTGCATGATTATTTGGTTTGCTGTACTTTCTTTTGCTATACTGTGCATGGCTGGGCAGTGTGCATGCGCTTGAGTGGGTACATGTAGGTGTATGTGCGAGTGTGTTAAGTGTTTGCAATTCCTAAATCAGGCGGACAAGGAGATTGCACACCAGTGGATTGTTGGCTTGGGGATTCCAGTCTCCGGTCTCATACTTAAAAGATAAGTGGCAGTTATCTAATTAACAATAATTTTGTAAGTGGGCTTCTCCCCCACTAACCCCCGATTAATCCCAGTGCTCTCTTCTCTTGAGACAGGTGCAGTGGGTGACGGGACAGCTCTTGGGTGTTGGAACCACAGTGCCCCCTCCCTTCACCACCGGTTTCGGGTGTCCTTTATTTGATCGGCTGAGTGCCATTCACGTGGGTGTTTCTTCTGGACCCTTCTCCTTCCTTCCCCTCTGTTCTTATTGGTGTTCCTGCCCATCCTGGTAAGCTCCTGCCCCTGTCCTTCAGCTAATTTCATTCTAGCAGTCCAGTTCTGTGCAATTAATTAAAGGTGTGCAGTGCCACTGGTTGCCCTGATCTCCGTAAGTGTGTGTGTGTGTGTGTGTGTGTGTGTGTGTGTGTGTGTGTGTGTGTGTGTTGCCTCTCCTTGGGTATGGTGATAATGTTGCCCTGTATGGGTTTGTAAATTTTATATGCAATTGATAATAAATCATAATATATATTATATTTATTGAACTCACGTCTCTGTCCAGTGGAATGTTACGAATCTGTGTGTCCTAGTAGCACAACAATCTTTATAACTTAAAGGGGTTACACTGTGATTAGTCTTATGGGTCAACCCCCCCATAGGTGGCGTAGTCGTGTCTGGTAATATTTAAATTTCCTGCTCTGTCACACATAGGTTATCTGTTTGTTTGTTTGTTTGTTTTCCAGGTGTGTTTGGCATCAGACCGTGACAGACCTTTCAGCCAAATCTCTTTTCTCAATTTCTGTGTTTAAAAGTACTGTTTGTTTAGTTCCTGTGGGTGAATTTGTTTGTCTTTTTTTTTTTTTTTACAGTTGTTTACAGTAAATTCCGTTTTTATTCCTGGAATTGTAGAATTTGTTTAGTTCAGTGTTCATGTCAGTTGTTCCAATGTGGCAGTGAGAGACTATGATTTTGTTTTTATTGTGAAGAAGACATTTTTTTATATTCTTTTATTAAATGTACTAACTGAAAGAAATAAACTCAGACTTGAGTAAACAGCTTTGTGAAAAGTTCTTAATTCTGATGTGGGCGTTTCTATTTATTCTATTATTATTGGCTACAGTTGTGGGTATGGTAAGACTCGCTGTTCATAAATGGTAGAACTAAAATGTGCAACCACTAAAATAGGCCCTCGGAATATCATGCTCAAAAGTCAAATGTAGGGAGATGTTCGGTCTCCATGTCTCGCTCGCATCGCACGTGAAGGCACTACTGCAGCATTCCTTTGAAGTTGTGGCCAAAAGTGAAGATGACTACTACAGGTAAGAAGAAAGGTTAAAACATGACAAGATGGTCGTAAGTTGGCATCATTTTCTTGTTTTGCTATGAATGACCACTTAAACGATAGGTGACCTACGAGTTTTGTCGGACGATAAACATCTCATCACGGAGCTAGCCCAGCCTGGACACGATATTTTTTTTCCTAGTATAGCGACGCCACAGACAGCCACACTCGCCTTCTGATTGGTCGAGCTTCAAACGTCATCGACAATGTCATCGCTGGCAGCGAGAAGGGAACCACTTCGCTTCGTTTGCGCTTTGGGACAACTCATGTCATAGCGGTTTTTAACAATCCAACACTATTCATTATGTGAAACACCTCTTGTAAGAATCATCTTTGGATGGATTGCAGCTGAGTGATGATGACGGTAAATTATGCATAAAATGTTCACTACTATCCATTTCAATAAAAATATTTGCTCGCACACAACAACAATATAGATGGGTTAGCGCGGAACGACTTCCCCCCCCGTGGGTTAAACTGAAGAAATTGGGATTTATGGTTTGTATATTTGTAACACAAGACGAGAAATACTCCGTTAAACATTGGTTTTGTGATCAGAAAGTTCGCACGTTTGTGTGTGTGTGTTTTTTTTTTTTTACGTCTACCAATGCATTTGTAGAGGTAGCACCATTCACATCACTGCTAACTTCTACAATTTCACAGTACAATACTAGAACAGACTCGGTGTACACAAGCTAGAGATGAGATGGCTAGTCTTAAGTACCAAAACTGTTATATTAAAGCAAAAGTTAGTAGCTTTGCATATTTGTGCTGTTAATATTTGTGCAGTTGGGCTGTTTTGCAGATGCTAAACATTTGCAACGAGTCTCAGCTACTGCAGTTGCAGTTGGAATGTGGCTTTATATGTTACTTTGTTTCAAAGATACCTTTTTGTATGTATGTGGCTGTGTCTGATTGGTGGGTAAGCATTTATTCGATGCTAATTGGCTGTATTTACGATATCTTGAAATGTTAACGTCAAAGTTGTCAATCTGAGGTAAACCACGGAGAGGAGGAGAGGAAGAGAAGAGGCTTTGCAAACCATTTTTCACCTGTTCTATTTTTCACCTGTTTCACTTGTTTTTGACTGACGATTTTCACGAGATTTTGATTGGCGTCCTTACAATAAAAAGGTGAGTGATTATAAAATGCTAACTGTGTAAGGAATTGACATGACTCTTGAAGAGCTGTCAAACTTGACCGCTGTATGTTAGGCTACCGAGGGACAACGCAATGTCAATGTAGAGATAGCCTTGGATGTCCACCTATAATTCGCAGTGTAATGTGAGGTTTTTGGGGTTTACAACATACAACAAATGTGATGAAGAATAAGGATAGACTATGGATCTAATTCATTCTATGGATAATGAACAGACTCGTTTCTAACCTCGATAAATAATTATCATTGAACTGATGATACAGCGCTCAGAATCGGTGATAAAAGCAGCGGTGCACTTTACTACGGATTACACCGATGGTGCTGGGTTAGATGACGATTAGCCTATCAGTGGGGTTATGAATAAACTGAAGGTGCAAGATATGTTAGGTTTCTAAAGTCTTCTCTATCTGTAACCGAAATTACAATCTGAAATAACATTGGGTTAAGATAGGTAACACACACACACACACACACACACTTGTGTAGGTCCACTTAGGCCCGCAGATCCACACACAACACTGCCTTGGGTTAAGGTAGGCAACACACACACACACACACACACACTTGTGTATTGGGTTGTACTTTAGGTCTGTCTCACGGGTCCACACACAACACCGCCTTGGGTATGTCAGTTTTGGGTTGTAGGTCTGTCCAGTAGGCCCACGGGTCCACACACAACAACGTCTTGGGTCTGTCAGGTAATATACACACACAAGTGTTTTGAGTTGCAAGACTGCCTTGGGTTAAGCTAGGCATAGTACACATACTGTACACACACACACACACACACACACACACACACACACACACACACACACACACTTGTGTATTGGGTTGTAGGTCTGTCCAGTAGGCCCACGGGTCCACACACAACAACGTCTTGGGTCTGTCAGTTTTGGGTTGTAGGTCTGTCCAGTAGGCCCACGGGTCCACACACAACAACGTCTTGGGTCTGTCAGGTAATATACACACACAAGTGTATTGAGTTACCGTACTGCCTTGGGTTAAGCTAGGCATAGTACACATACTGTACACACACACACACACACACACACACACTTGTGTATTGGGTTGTAGGTCTGTCCAGTAGGCCCACGGGTCCACACACAACAACGTCTTGGGTCTGTCAGTTTTGGGTTGTAGGTCTGTCCAGTAGGCCCACGGGTCCACACACAACAACGTCTTGGGTCTGTCAGGTAATATACACGCACAGGTGTATTGAGTTACCGTACTGCCTTGGGTTAAGCTAGGCATAGTACACATACTGTACACACACACACACACTTGTGTATTGGGTTGTAGGTCTGTCCAGTAGGCCCACGGGTCCACACACAACAACGTCTTGGGTCTGTCAGGTAATATACACACACAAGTGTTTTGAGTTGCAAGACCGCCTTGGGTTAAGCTAGGCATAGTACACACACACAAACTTGTGTATTGGGTTGTAGGTCTGTCCAGTAGGCCCACGGGTCCACACACAACAACGTCTTGGGTCTGTCAGGTAATATACACACACAAGTGTTTTGAGTTGCAAGACCGCCTTGGGTTAAGCTAGGCATAGTACACACACACACACTTGTGTATTGGGTTGTAGGTCTGTCCAGTAGGCCCACGGGTCCACACACAACAACGTCTTGGGTCTGTCAGGTAATATACACGCACACAAGTGTTTTGAGTTGCAAGACTGCCTTGGGTTAAGCTAGGCATAGTACACACACACAAACTTGTGTATTGGGTTGTAGGTCTGTCCAGTAGGCCCACGGGTCCACACACCCAAGTCTGCCCACACACATCACTGACTTGGGTGAAATAAGATCCAATTTCACGGACCAACTGTAATCCTGCCATGGACCACCAGGGGACTGCGCCACAGAGAGCACCAGTTGAAACTCCCAAGTTTTGAAGACGTTCAAGCCCACCCCATCATGCACTGCTGGCAGCTACGATGGAACAGCAAAATTTAACTTATAAAACATTAATCTTTAAATAATGTTGGTGCTACAAATTAATTGTTAGGTTATTTGTCATGGGTTATATAGGCAATATGTATAGGTTATAAAAAGATTTTAGTGTTTTCGATGGCTATTCCCATAATAATGAAGCCATTTGGGACTAACATATATATATATATATATATATATATATATATATATATCCTATATAAGTAATTATTACAATTTTAATATTGATATATTAGTGCTCCCATAAATAAACTATCAGGGAAGTCATTATAGGACTTGATAGAACTGTTTGATAGTAAGATTTATTTGACATGGGTGAGCAGTTGCATGAAATAGGAAATATTTGAGTGAAAACATAATACATAACACCTCTTCAAGCAATTTTTAGTTTCGATAACTCAACAGGAAAGTTGTTTAGGAAATTGATGTCGTTCGCTCCTGTTTGCATTATTTGGTTAGGGTCTGCGACGTTCTTCTAACGTGAGTTTTTGTAAGGATTAAAAAATATAGGCCTACTGACATTATTATTGTGCGTCTTTTAGAAGTTGCAGGCCTAACCGAGATAGGTTTAAAATTAATTCAATAGCCTACTTTAGCCTATGCATCATCTTGTGGCTATGATGGACCTACACATTGCGCACAGTAGCCTTAGTGAGACGCACAATATCTGAAAGGTGCATAGCTCCCTCAGCGAAGCCGAGGGATCAATGAGGGGTGATTTGTCAGGGGCACTTAAATTGTGGTGGTATTGGCAACCCTTTGGTTCCAAGCTTGACGCGAAGCCCCAATCAGTGGGACAAGGCAAGTCCCTTGTGAGCTTCTCCTAACATAAAATGTTGTGAAAAAAAAAGACATTGCACGCAAGATAAGTCACGCAAGATAAGTTACGAACGGGTATCGAACCCCGGCCATCCACATCAAGGTCGGGCGCGCTACCACTATGCCACGGCATCTTCATACAAATTAGGAAATTAAAAAAATAGATACCTCTGACATGCCATCATACATACATGCTAAGTACAGGATTAGGCCTTTTGCATTGCTACAACTTCGGCCAAGTAGACTTATCTGCTGTTAATCATGTAGCCGATAGGCCTTTAATTTACATCAGTAAAAAATTTACAAAATAACTCGTCTATCTTCAACGCTTGTCAGGAGAAATATAGTGCAAATTTTACTTAACATGGTCATATAATGCCACCTACTGGTCATAACAAGTAGGCTTATTGTATGAGATCAAATCTGATGAAGACAGGTATTGTGGGGCTGTTTAGCTCTTATAATCATAAGAATTGTGCACAAAATGAAAGAAGCATGAAAATTTCTGGGTTTGTTATAAGCTTTGATTTGAGATGTGGAGGCCTTCTCAGTTTGACCCCTGGGGTCAGCTAGAGGTCATTGACCTCCGGGACATGATATTTCTATGCCTAGTATTAAAAATAGGTGTACTTTAGGATGTAATGTGATAGATCTGTGTATTTCTATGTGTATGATCATAAGAAACTAATTTCTGATAGGTTTAACACCCCGAAAGGTCAATAATGATCACTTAGAGGTCAAAGGTCAAGATTTGTTTAGTCCGGAACGAGTAAAAATTTGTCAGTTTTGATATCCTTGATCAGAGGCCTGCAGAATAAGCTCGTTTGTTTTTTTTTCTGCCCAAATTCTGCCTATTACTCTAAACTGACTTTGACAACAGACTTTGAATCATCGTAGTACATGCAGAGCGAATTCTATTTTTCTAGGGAAACTTTATTCCCCTATAACACTTACATAAACAGGGCTAGGTATTAACAGTGAACCGGTTGATGCTTGTCAATTGCCAATTCTCAAAACAGTTCATGCTTCTTTCATTTTGTGCACAATTCTCATGCTTAACACCCCCACTACTAGTTCCTTATTAGTCCAGGCAAAATAGCAGGCCGCTTATCCAGATATTTTGCAGATAAAAAGGTGGAACAAGGCTATGAACACATTAAATGATATCTACAGAGTGAGAGCTTTCAGGAAATATATGATTTATGGCAGTTAGGTGTTCCTGTCTTAAATGCACACCCTCAAAACTGACGACTATGACTTCAGCTGGTCAATGAGCAGTGGCCGCTTACAACGTTCAGGTCCAGATATTTTGCAGATTAAAAGGTGGAACAAGGCTATGAACACATTAAATGATATCTACAGAGTGAGAGCTTTCAGGAAATATATGATTTATGGCAGTTAGGTGTTCCTGTCTTAAATGCACACCCTCAAAACTGACGACTATGACTTCAGCTGGTCAATGAGCAGTGGCCGCTTACAACGTTCAGGTCCAGATATTTTGCAGATTAAAAGGTGGAACAAGGCTATGAACACATTAAATGATATCTACAGAGTGAGAGCTTTCAGGAAATATATGATTTTCTCTTTTTTTTTTAGAATGGCTGTTGTTAAGACCTGCCACATTTGCCAGGCTGGCAATTTGGAAAAGTTTGAGGAGCTTGAGGTTAGACACACATTGATGGCTTAAAAATAATCACATTATCTTGGAAACATTCAAAGAACAGGTGTAGTTAATGAAACCTTCTGTGACTTTGGTGTTCTGAACAGAAACTGTTGCCCCCTGGCTTTGGTCATCTACTCTGCAAAAAGGAGGAGGAGAACTGGCAGCTGAAAGTCAGGCTATCAACAACGGAGGAGGTGCACAAATGGCTAGAGGACTTTCAACAGTCCTCTGGGTGGACATGGCGGAAAGCAAAAACATATCCCCAGTCAGGACGATACAATACATTTCGAGTAAGTGAATTTGGAAGACAGATTACAGTCGCGGGTGAAGTGTTCTTTCTTAAAATACAAAATAAATACACACTCATTCACACATCACCTAATTATTACTCTAACCTCAATTGCTGCTTGTATTAAAACAGGCAGATTACAGATGTCAACATAAGACATATGGGACAGGCCCCAAAAATACTAACTGCCCCGCCACTCTTTTCCTTGTCCTCAAGAGGAGTATGGAGGGCAGGAGGTCAAGGTAAAACATACAGCTAATTTGTTGTGCTTGTACTGCACTTTCAAGATTCAGTAGTCCATTTATTGGCAAGTCAACACAGGTGATAGGAATTTGTTCTTACCTCCCCAACAATAGATTAGATTAGATTAGATTAGATTAGATTAGAATTATTTATTTATTGTTAAGCAATAATACACAACACTTACACACACTTGACCATATGGGCCTATGCACACACCCAGCCACCAAGTCATACACATATATTGCAAACAGTCCCATAATTACCTACTTTTAAGCAAACATCAAAGGCATACATTGAGCAAAAAGCACAAAAGTTAACAGTTGTAATACCTAGTGGGTTTGTCTCCTGGGCTGAATGTAAAGTTTAGTAACGAACTGAATCAAATCAATTGGAATTGCATGTACCACCTATTGCAGGTCATCTGATAAGCACATGGCTGATGGGTACTTGCTGAATATAAGCATAAGGTCAGGCCACAACCACCGCCGACTCTGCGCGGACGCCCTTAGCAAAAGAGACGTGTCAAGCACCACCACCCAGAGGCTTGCTGATCTATTCCAGCGAGGCCATTCGCCATCTTCGGCCCTTGACACCATTAAATATGATCTGCAGGAGGAAGAAGGGGAGCGCTACTTTTTGGTTTCAGCAGACCGTGCAGTGGTCCCAGATATACAGTTTTGTTACAGGTTAGACAATTTGTCCACCTAACATGTAAAAATATAACATCTTCCACAGTATTTGCCAACCCTCAGGTTAAAGTGCTTAATTTGTCATATACATTCAAACATAATAAATCATCTCTTCAAATATGGCAAAACCTCCACAAAAACACTCACCAGTAAAAACACTTCCATTTATAACTTATATTTAAACATTTATAATTAAAAACTTGTCCTTCTTATACACTACTTTCAAGGTATTCAATGTCTTGCAGTCACGTGTACTGTGCACGTTCCACCTCCTGCAGGCAATGTGGAGATGGCTGTGGAACAGCCACAACAACATAGACAAACAACACCGTCCACAGCTCATGCATACCTTCCGGGCAATGGTATATGCCACATCGGAATCCCAGCTGTCCGAATGTTACAGGCTGCTGACATCTAGCACAGTGGCGGTCATGTATCCAGGGTTTTTGGGACACTTGGCTGCAGTACATGAAAGACGCAACGAGTGGGCCATATGCCTGCGCTCCCATTTGCTGACTAGAGGCCACAACACAAACAACTTCGTCGAGAGTGCCATGAAAATCATCAAGGACAAGGTGTTGTATCGACTGAAGGCGTACAACCTCACTCAGCTGGTGGACTTCGTCCAAAGTCGGATGGAGGCCTACTACATCCGTCGCCTCACTGACTTTGCCAACAACCGGGTGGTCAAGCTGCAGACACAGACCGTTGGTCACAGCGATGTGGACTGCCAGAGGATTGTTCAGGTAATCATGGTTACCCCTTCAGCACGCAATCCCTGTGAGAACACACACACACACACACACACACACACACACATTAAAAATGTCAACAGTGAATAGTTTATAATTTGCATTTGTGAAGACTACTGCCGTCACAGGCCATATATATATCCAATATTTAGTGCCCTGAATCACTGCTTGTACTTTTCTTATCCCTATCCTGTCACTATGTTGTAATTTTTTAGGAGGATGAGAGCAACTTTCTGGTGCCGAGTTCCAGTTCCAGTTCCAGTTCCAAAATTTACTATTCAGTAAACACAGCACTTGGCTGCTGTACCTGCCCTGTTGGTGCGAGTGGTGCACAATGCAAGCACCAAAGTGCAGTGGCGGCAACTTACGCCTCAACTGAGACCCTGAATCTCAGCCAGAGCACACCACAGCTGAGGAAACTTTTCCTTGAAGTTGCATCTGGTGAGTGGGCAGGCTTGGGGAGCAGTACACAAAATTCAGGTGTTGCAGGCTAGTCTTCAGCATATTGTTCCCTCCACTAAAAAAAGCAAAGTAATGAACATATACTATTTTTTCTTTCTACTGTTTTAATTCTTTCTATTTTTTCTTTCTACTGTTTTAATTCTTTCATTTGTTGTTGTTTCATACTCATACAGGAGGGACTGTGCCAGAGGAATGGTTTGAGGCCTTGACACTTCAGCCCACAGAGCCGCCTGCTGATGGGTGCTGTGACGAGTCAGTTATGTCAGGTACATTGGAATTAACCCTAAAGCAACTGAGTGGGGTTCCCTCTGACTCTTTTGCCATAAATGAATATGTGAAAGACAATACTGAGAAAGAGTGAAACTAACCACCTCCCCTCACCCACCAACCCCCAGCCAGCCCAGATGACGAAGATGACGATGACGATGACAATGGCTGCAGGGAACCAATGTCCTCCTTATCAGAACCAAGTAAGTATATGTCTCTCAATCATTTTCTACTTTTGTTGCTCACCAAATTAAGCACAAAATTGCATTGTTCTGATTGCTTACTCACTTGAATTGAATGGTTTTAGTAGCGATAAGCAGCTTGCACTCAACTGTTGTCCCTGTGGCAAAACATAGCCACCCTAAGGTCCTGAATGATTTTAGACCAGTTGCTCTGACCTCTTTGGTCATGAAGTGTTTTGAAAAACTCAAGCGAGGGGGAGAGGATGCTACTGCCACATTACTACACATGTTATTTAAACACCTAGAGGGTAGCAACACACATGTAAAGATTTTATTTGTGGACTTTTCATCTGCTTTTAATACTATTCAACCCCACATTTTAGTTGTCAAACTGATCAACTTTCAAACTCCCCTGGTAAAAACTAATAGATTCAGATTTCTCATTTGTCCCTAGTGCCATTTCATTGCTAAACTCAGATCTTTCTACATACTTAAGTGGTCTTTGATGTCACTGAGGTATTTTAAGAAACTGCTTGTGTGTTTATTATTATGCTCTTACACATGACAATGTATCTGCTTGCACACTGCGCTTTATGATTGTCTGTTTGTCTTGTCTTGTATCTGATGTCTTGCTGCACTACCAATTGCCTTTTAAGGACAATAAAGTTGAAGTTGAGTTGAGTTGGATTGTATCACTTGAATTGCTCAAATGTCAATATCAAATATCATGTGGGGAAACTGTGGCCTTGTGGTTAGGGTTAAAAGCCTCAGCTAAGTGTAATATGCAAATGTAACATACTAAATAATATGTATTCCAGGCACAACACAGTCCAGTGAGCATCTCAATGTTACTGAACTGAAAAAGGAACTGGATGACTGGGTTGCCAGTCTAAAGCAAAAAATAGATGAGGACCCCACCTACGTCAAGCCTGTCCAGGCCTTTCTCAAAAGTGCAGCAAAGATGAAAACAGACAGTGGGATACAGTCTGCGCTGTACTGTTACGGCAAGAGCCATCTGGCTGCTGCAAAGGTGCGCCCCAGAGGATTCTTTCAAACAAGGACCACTATTGGTGTGCAACCGACGGCCGTCATCAGACGGAAGACTCCACTGGGGGGAAGGAGAAGCATCGGTGCTGGCCGGCCACCAAAAAGTGCCAGGAGAGAGCACCCCTACCACCGCCAAGGGAGGGCCAAGAGTGTGCCGCATAACCTTAGTCACTGTGTTCAGGAGAACACCTCCCTAGCAAAGAGCCATTAAACTAAACAAAAAAAATGATTTCTAAACAAGTATGAAATGTCTTGTTCCTTTTTTTTCCCTTATTTTAAAACTGAAACCCAAAGGCATTTTATAGGCATAGGCTATACATGTAGTCATTTGTCTATTCACTTTTCATTTCTGATTCAAGTTCTACTTTGTCCATGTATAGGGCCTACTGTGAAGATATGTTTACTCGTTAATGCAATACATTTTCTCAATTCGAGAGTCTTAGGCATAGGCTATACATGTAGTCATTTGTCTATTCACTTTTCATTTCTGATTCAAGTTCTACTTTGTCCATGCATAGGGCCTACTGTGAAGATATGTTTACTCGTTAATGCAATACATTTTCTCAATTCGAGAGTCTTAGGCATAGGCTATACATGTAGTCATTTGTCTATTCACTTTCCATTTCTGATTCAAGTTCTACTTTGTCCATGCATAGGGCCTACTGTAAAGATATGTTTAATGCATAAATTATAACCCTTGCCATTACCTTGTTGTAAAAGGGAGAGAGAAGCTCTTGATTCCTGACATTAGAAAAAACAAACAAGACCATTGCAACAGGTTACACATACAACGAACTGTGACTACTCGTTTTCCTTTAATTTTTAGGCCTAGGTATTATTTTTTATATATATATGGGTAGCCTACTTCATATCATATGCATCCTTCGAGTGGACTCGTATACATCTGGCGATTATACAAGCGTTATTTTACGGTTACATCTGGCGATTATACATAAGCCTGCCTTTAGAAATGTATGTTAAGGCGAATGGGGAGACACTTAACTTTCGCCATTCCATCGTCGTGGTCCAAATAAATGGGTAGACACTTAACTCTGGCGATTATACAAGCGTTATACATTTTACGGTTACATCTGGCGATTATACATAAGCCTGCCTTTAGAAATGTATGTTAAGGAAAATAAATGGCTAGACACTTAACTTTCGCCATTCATCCATCGTCGTGGTCCAAAACAATCCTCACTGGCAGGGACTTCCGTGTCTTTCCCCGCCCCATCTTGAAGCTCGACCAATCAGAAGGCGTCACAGAAGGCGAGTATGGCGTCGCTATACTAGGAAAAAAATATCCCAGCCTGGACAGCAACGGCTATATTAGCCTAAGCTATCGATAAGATCACAGCCATTGCTAACTTATTTATTTACTTACTGTATGGGAGGGGAGAACAGTGTCAAACGAGTATGGGTGGTGGACTAATCAACATTCTCCCTTGAATGTAGAGGAAAACGAAATAAATTTAGAACAATATCCAGATGCTAACCCATATCTGGAGCAGTTCAATAGCCTAATATTCTGAATAATTTTCAAGCTATTAACAGTAACAAACAGTTAGCTGCAGATTTTCAAGATAGGAGCTCAGCTTTCAGATAGCCTTGTGCAACCAGTTTTTGGTGTTGCAGAGATCTCCTTGACCTTGTAAGATATAGAGGAATTATGGGTTTAGGAAGTAGTCCACATTGTACACATTGTATTTTTGTAATTCCGAAGTAAATATATCAAACAGCAGAATGATGAAAAATTAAGGCTAAAAAAATGTCTCATTTCACCCAGTTCTCTTATAAGTCTAACTCTGGTTGTTTAACATTGCATGAAATCTCACACACGGTGACACACCTAATTCAAAGCCCTGTGAGTTCTGTCATTCACCACCATCTCCTTTTCAGGACGGTGCTGTTGGTGGTCTTGGCCCAGGCTTGCTGGCTATCTCCTGATCCTTCTGCTCTCTGGGGCTGTGCCATGTGGATCCTCAGGTAGGCTAGCTAGGCATCACCATTCACTCTGGGGGCAAGGTAGGCTGTAGGCTACCTGTGAGGTGTTCTGTTTTTCATGCGATTGATGAGTGGATGAAGGAATGGATGGATGCTTTATTGACCTGAAGCATCCATGGCATGACATATAGGCCATAGATAGATAGATGCTTTATTGACCTGAAACATCCATGTCATGACATATAGGCCATAGATAGATAGATGCTTTATTGACCTGAAGCATCCATGTCATGACATATAGGCCATAGATAGATAGATGCTTTATTGATTTGAAACATCCATGGCATGATGCCATACACCATGTCATGCCACTTAATATACATATAGAGGCAAAATTTATTTATTTATTTAATGGTGCAGCCATCTGTGAGGCCCATATTTGTGTAAATGTGTGTGAGGGAAAGCTGAGTGGAATCTATGGACACTTCACAATCTCAGTACCACCAGAGTGACTACTTCACAATGTTGCAATATTGTTTGGGCTACTTTTTTGAACTATCACCTTTAATGAATGGTGTGTGTGTGTGTGTTTTACTAGTTCCTCTGAGACTAGTTGGTCCCGATGGCCCCCTGGTTGCTGTGGCTGGTCAAAACCTGGTCCTGCCCTGCTCGTTCCTCCCTGGTGATGATGACACACAGCACTTGTCTGTGGTTTGGTACCGAATCCAAGGCAACACCCAGACACACATCCACGTGCACAGCAATGGTGCCGACCTCAACGATGATCAGTCACCCGACTACCGCGGCCGCACGTCTCTGTTCCTGGACGAGATCAATAAAGGAAACGTGTCTCTGAAGCTCAGCGGCGTCAGGCTCTCGGACACCGGGAAATACCAGTGCACTGTTGACGTGGGAGACTGGAACCATGACAACGCTGATATGGAGGTCCAGGTCAAAGGTGACAATCTGCAGATCCTAAAGTGTTTCACTTCCTGCTCTCGCTCTTCATTGACTTTTTCCAAATTAAAGAGCAATAAAAAAAAACATTGTTACAACAAATTGTTACAACAAAAGATTTTATGTTTAACAAAACACACACAAAAAAAGATATTAAAAATATATAATTGAAAAAGATATAAAACCTTTGCCTTCTGTTTTTATTATAAATCCTACTGTAATCTCTTCTAGTTATAGGAACAGAGCCGACGATCTTCACAGAACGACACGGAGGCGCACTGAACCTGCGCTGCGTGTCCAGTGGGTGGAGTCCAGAGCCGCTCGTTGATTGGCTGGATGCAGAGGGGCGGAGCCTACCAGCAGAGCCCACAGAGTCGCACCAGGAGGCGAATGGAACCTTCAGAGTGGAGCGGCGCCTACTAGTGGACTGGAGGGAAAACAACAGCAGCATCTTCCACTGCAGAGTCACTCTAGGAGACGTGGTCAAAGCAACACAGAGGAATATCACAGGTGAAGAGTACCGGTATATCCTGGGGTCTTATACACACTCATATAGGAAAATAGATACCATTTTTCAGGAGACGTGGTCAGAACAGCACAGAGGAATGTCACAGGTGAAGACTATATGCTGAAAGTTCTCTGGAATGTTCTCTGGAATGCCAGGGGGTTCATACACAACACAGAGGACTACCACAGAATATCACAGGCTAATACACAACACTAGCAGTAACTAGAGTCATGAGAGACGTGATCAAAGCATCCCACTCTATGTGTGCTGATTGGTCTGTAAAGGACTTTGACTAGGCGACCGGTGCTCGTGTCCCTCCTTAACCTCTTAGCTGCCTTAGACATAGATGTATATTATGCTTTTCAACGGGGCGTGTAAATATCATACTTCCCAGTGAAAAGTAGACCAAAAAATATGCATGTTTAAGATTATTGTTGTCAAACAAAGAGCTTGTGTTCTCCTTTCTTTGGTCAAAAACGGGAGTTTGTGGTGAAACTAGCTTATATCCTGCTGGTTACTTAAGAACGGAAGGGGGTTAAAACATTTTTTTTTATTTCTGATGAAAGAAGAGAGTTTGCTCTTTCTTTTGGTAGTTTTGGTGTTAGTCATAGCACAGAACATTCTGTGGCTCTTGAACGTCAAAATTCTCCAAAACTTTGGCAGTTTGGGGCTTTTAATTTTGAAAACAGCTAGCAGTTAATGTGTCAACAATGATTAGATGTCTGTCTGTTGTTTTGGAGGAAACTTCTCGAGTCTTTCCATAGTGGGACGTGTTTGCTCCATTCTAGAATTCTAGAATCCTGCTCCCCAAACAATTATTAGGTGTCCTCACATTCTAGAATTTTGCTAAAATTTTGCAGTCCAGCGCCATCTTGAGGGTAGAGTGGGGGAAGAATTTCCCCCAGGCCAATGAGCTATGACCAACGCTGGGAATATTTAATACATTTAATGTCAAACTCCGGCGTTGAAGCGGTCAAAGCTCTTTACAGATCATGTATACCAGTCAAACTTTCGTTCAAAATGAAAATTACGAAAGTAACTGCTTTTTAAGATCTGCCGCGATTACTTGAACGGGTTCTAACTAGCCTGCATAGTTAAATGTTGCCCTCTGCATCCAAATCGCTGTTTTTAAAATACTTAAAAGGCTCAACACAGCATGATACATCAGTCACAACATCATTACAGACCCTACACGTAGAATCGAATATTTAAAACATCCGTAGTGTACGCATTATGTTTGTTTCAAAGACTGTTTGTGAACTATGCAATTCATATAGTACTAACATGCTAGTTGCTAATACTAACGTCAGGCTTATCCAGCAACTACCTTGTTACTACTGATGAATTGTAGTGCTGTAAATGTTAAGGATTATAACCACATTGGGAGAGGGTACGAGAATTAGTGTCAAATGAGTTTGATGGAAAGAGCCTGGTGAAGGCTAAGGTAAGGCAATAGTAGGCTACGTTAAAAGAAAAAGACTTGGGGTAACCCACAGAATTATATAGAGCTTCTATATCTATGGGGTAACCTACCCAGGGGCTAACATCATTCCTCTCCCAGTATTGAGCCACTGCTTGCGATCACTTGTGCCAGCTCGTAATACCTGCTCCCACATTATGTATCTGAGAAAGTTAGGCTATGCACTGCCAAATATTACTAAATCTTAAGCCAGTCAACATGCTTACAACGTTTACTCCCAGTCGACGTTCACACATTGCGTTACTATTTCTCCGTAGCAAGCAGTCAGTTGCTACTTACGTCAGGTGGTTAATCTCAACATTGATTGAAACACACATGCGTACACCAATTATGTTTTTAATGCTCGATTCCACGTGTAGAGGCTCTGACAATGTTGTGACCGAGGTATCATGCTGTGTCGAGACTTTTAAATGTTTTACAAATAGCGATTTGAATGCGGGGGGGCTACATTGCACTATGTAGTAAACTATTGCTCTTGACGCTTAAAGTTAATCGCGGCAGATCTTAAAAAGCAGTTACTTTCGTAATTTTCATTTTGAACGAAAGTTTGACTGGTATACATGATCTATAAAGAGCTTTGACTGCTTCAACACCAGAGTTTGACATTAAATGTATTAAATATTGCCGGGGGTTATTGGTCACAGGCTCATAGCTTGACCTGGGGAAATTCGTAGCGCTCTTCCCCCGCTCTACCCTCAAGATGGCGCTGGACCTCAAAATTCTAGAATGTGAGGACACCTAATACAGAATCACTGACCTCTCCTTTAATGGCTACATGTCTTCCTTCAGATGAGGACAAGGAGGATGAGGAGGACAAGGAACCCTTTAAGATGAATGTGTATTCCATCCTTGGAATTGTCGGTGGAATAGTGGGCACTGTCATCTCCGTGGTCATGCGGCGGAGAGGACGTGAGATCTTTAAAGATGAATACTACACTACCATACTATACTATGCAGTACTCTACATCATCTCACACAAACACTAACAGTACTAATAATACTACACTACCATACTGTACTATGCAGTACTCCACATCACCTCACACAAACACTAACACTACTAATAATACTACATTACTATACTGTATTATGCAGTACTCCACATCACCTCACACAAACACTAACAGTACTAATAATACTACATTACTATACTGTATTATGCAGTACTCCACATCCCCTCACACAAACACTAACAGTACTAATACTACATTACTATACTGTATTATGCAGTACTCTACATCCCCTCACACAAACACTAACAGTACTAATAACACTACCATACTATACTATACTGTATTATGCAGTACTCCACATCCCCTCACACAAACACTAACAGTACTAATACTACATTACTATACTGTATTATGCAGTACTCTACATCCCCTCACACAAACACTAACAGTACTAATAACACTACCATACTATGCTACACTATGCAGTACTCTACATCACCACGCACAAACACTAACACTACTAATAACACTACCATACTATGCTACACTATGCAGTACTCTACATCACCACGCACAAACACTAACACTACTATTACTGCCACTACTGCTGCTACTGCACTTCTGAGCCCTTTTCAAAAAGACAAAGATCTCTCATATTACAATGAAATTGAAGGGGTGATATGAACTGTCTCCTGTTAAATGTCAAAAAAGGTGAGCTCTAGCCTGGCTTTGGCCATCCCTTTGGTCTACACCTTAGCTTTGTACAAGGGTCTGGCATTTCACCATTGACCAACGATTGCAAGCTGGAGGTGTGAACTGTAGAAGTTTGAAATGATTCAATTTGATTTCACCTAATTGCTAACATTATGCACCAGCTTGGTCGTGAAGTAAGCTACACTACAACAGGAAGGGAAACCAAAGCCAGGCTAGGTGGGCTCTAACATACTGCTTTTTTCCCAACAAAGCCAAGTCTGTTTTGACTGTTTGTGATTGACAGATGGTGGTCTGAGAGAACGGGCTGCTTCTAGGATAAGGTCTTTCCTGGGACATGGGCAGGGGTGAGTGTGTGTACAAACACAAATACATACACACACACACTCTCTCTCTCACACACACAAAGGCACAAACATGCACAGTCGCACACACACGACACAGGCACAAATACACACACAGACTCACACACGCATACAGGCACACACACACACACACACACACACTTATACAGAAGCACACACACATGCGTACACAGTAAACACTGTGGAGAATTTACATAACATTTATACATGGTGGGGTCCTAGCAGCACTGAACAGAAAAAAGAAATAAAACATGTATGTGTATGATCACGCATAAATACAAATACACACACAGACTCACACACGCATACAGGCACACACACACACACACACACACACACACACACACACACACACACACACACACACACACACAGAAAAAATAAATAAAACATGTATGTGTATGATCACACATAACCAAATAAATACAGTAGCTGATTGGTGTAATTTCACACTTCTGCCAGCATCATTTCAAATACCAATTGATGGTGTGCTGGAGTTACAATTGTACAATAGTGTTTACATGTGTGTGTGTGAGTAGCCTTATGCTGTATTGGGGATTTGGAGTCTCCTTTGGAAGTAATGGTTTACTGCAAAGAGGGGATCCAGACCGAGCTCTCATTGAAGAGTTCATATTGTGACATAATGCACTTATGCAGACTGGAATTTATACACGTTGGCTCCCACTGAAACGCATTGTGTTGCTTTATCTTTGTCAGTATTCCATGATCTTTGGTGGAATGTTACTAGTTTGTTAACATTTCTGCTGCAGAGGGGTCAGTTTCCCTATACCTTAGTAGTTAATAACTAACTATTGTTATAATAGTAATAATATTGTTGTTGGTTCTCATTGTCAACTAACTAGCAACTATGCTATTGGGAATGGTGACAGCACACTCGTCATTTTAATGGCTATTGACCATGACTATCATGACTTCAAAACTTTGTTTTTGTTGACACTTGTTCTTGTCTGTTTCTCTCTGTTGCATAGAAACACCGGGACTACAGGCGGATTGATCACCACTGCTCCAGTCATAAAAACATAAACTCAGCTCTCGACATGTTTCATTCTTAATTGCCATTTTATGCCTGTATTTTAATTGATCTATTTATTTGTCAATTTATTAGGCTGTGAAATTGAATGGCTGTGTGTTGCACTTTGCCAGTATGGCTACAGAATTTATGTGCTAGAGTAGCGCACAGTATATGAACAGTCATTATTACGACTATAAAGCACAATATTCTGTTCTGTTTTAATAAATCGTCTCGGCTGCACTGATGCCAAGCTTGTTTTAGAGGCTGTATGACTGTCTCTTTGTCTGATCTCGGAGGCTCAAATAGTCAACAGATGTCCTTGAATTTGCGTCAGGATTAATAACGGACTGTCTGATCTTTATCTCTCAGATCAAGTGGTTTAGAAACTATCTGCTGAGTACTGGGCTGTTTCATATGATATACCAGTACTTACCTATGATCTGGTTAACCAGCCACTCATTTACAAATTGTTATTAAGTCTGTAAAACTAACTGTAACTGTAAAAGCCACATATTTATTTTACCTGCACTTGCTAACTGGTATAAATGTTTCACCTGGATTGCTGATGTTATGTTTGTTTGTTCTCATCAGACCCACTAAGTTACTGCTCCCCAATCGTTTGAAACATTTTGTTTCCGAGAGCTACCATCCTTGTTTCAAAATTTTGGCCTTTGTGGGAACTTTTTGGGGATTAGAAATCAGAAAATCAATGTTTGCATTTGCTCAGATGTCTATATGGTGGCCATATTGAAGTTTAAAAAATGGCCAATATAAAACAATAGGCCTACATCTAAATAGGCTTATTTTTTTCCCTGTAGTCCAATCAAAATAAAACTTTATACAGTGAACGTATACATGAAAAGTGGCAGTAGCAAAAGTAGTAGTTTTTTTGTATTACAAGAATTGTCTGTAAATTAATTGTAGTATGGAAATGAGCTATACTGTACCCATATTACTAATACAAATTGTTGTATTCATGGGTAGTGAAGAGATGAGGAGATTGGGACCTGTCTCAATTTATATTATATGACATCCTGTGGGAGTATGCTTTCAGAAAAGGTGTACTATACAGGGTAGATCAGTTTTCTTCAGTGTCCTAGGTCCAAATGCATAGGCTATAAGCCAAAATCACCAGAATCAAGTGATCTATAAACTGATATCAAAGGGAGGAGGGGGGTGGAACCTGTCTTAATTTATGTTGATATCCTGAGGCCTGCTGCTTTCCAAAAGGTACAACTTATCAAGGTTATTATATTTTTACCCACATTCCATAGGCACTTCCGTATGAAAAATGGGTTGGTTGGGTTGGAAAAATGCACCGGATTTTCCATTTTCCCCCAAAATAGGCATAAGCCTGAAAATAAGGAGGGGGGTGGGAGATCAAAAAACAAACAAACAAACAAAAAAACTTATTGGTGAAATTCTGAGGGCATAAGCTATATGGTTGGGGGTCTAATATGTTTCCCCTAAATGCCAGTGGCATATACATCATCAAAAACAGCCAATTTTGGGGGGGGGGGGGGGGGATCTTAATTTTGGGCTTTATTGTAATGAGGAGGATGGGGCATGCCACTTTCACACCTCGCCATGCTATTCCACATCCCGAGGGTGTATGCTTTAAGAAAATATATGGGATGTAGGGTGAATTAGTTTCCCCTTCATGCTTCAGAGATCAAAATGTAGTTGTGCCTATTTTCCCAAAGGCACTTTAACTTCACAAAGACATTTGGGCAAAAGCTAACATGGATTTTCTGACTCAGTATGTAAATTACCTTTCCAAAAATGTATGATTTTCGTAATCCCCCCAAAATTCCAACAAAATGACATTAGAAACTGGACTTGCTGCAGGCAGCCTGACTTTCCCCGTAAGTAGCATTCCAGGATGGCGACCTCTAACCAGTGTTGCCAACTTAGCGACTTTGTCGCCATATTTAGCGAGAATTCAGACCCCCTCAGCGACTTTATTTTGAAAAAGCGACTAGCGACAAATCTAGCTACTTTTTCTGTCAGTCTTGGAGACTTTCGGAGACTAATGTGATGAGATGTACTATCCCTTTTTACTCTCCTTAGCAGACTGTGCTGTGTGTGTGATCGCCCCCTCAGCCCCTCCTCCTACTTTCTCTCCGCTCTGCTCAGTGCAGTGCTGCTTGCAGAGGCAACGGTCTGCACCTGGAGGCTGATTCGAACACAGTAACTGCTGGCAGTAGCCTACGCTAGTTCCTCCAGATCAGACGGAATAGTTAACTGATCCAACTGATGGTAAAATACGTTTTGCAAATGTTCAAAATACAAATGAATAAGTGAAACGATACGTGAAACTGTGTAGAGCCCGTACGCATTAACCACAACTACGGGGATTGCCGTTATAAAACATAGGCTACAAGACAACAATTCAATGTCCAAACCCAGGTTAAAAAAGCCAAACAGAGGATGCAGACAGCAGCCGAAATTCAGGGGAGAGTGTCTGTTCTGGTTCTTTTCACAGATCTCCGCACTCTAGGTTTCCATATTTGAATGGGCCACCGTGAGAAGTTTTTCAAATAACATTTTCCACGACTTTACCACGTAATCGTCTCTTTGACCGAATGTTCGCTTGACTCATGCAAAATAGAGCATAGCCTAGGCCTACAAATGAAGTTCGCCAGTGTTTCACTTTACAGTTTAGAGTCGCTAACACGCATTTCTCCAACCAATAGATTTTCAAAACTCTAAATACAGTTAGCACAGTATCAGCCCATCATACCATACCAGACACACAATTCTGTTTTCACACAATGCAGTCAGTAAACACATTTCTACAATGCTTACATTTTCTTGACAGACAAAAGCAATGCCCACCACAATTCACAATTTCATTTTTATTTGTTTTTCTATTATTATTATTTAATTATTATTACTTTTATTCTTTATCCTTTTTTGAATGATAGCTATGTATGAAAATGTGCTATAAATAAGCTTGAAACTTGAACCACCAAAATGATGTATCGTTTTTGTCAAATTTTAACATACATTTACGTCATTACGTCAGTTTATTACGTCATCACGTTCGTCGATGACGTCATTTAGCTACTTCTGGCGACTTTTGGGACAGCCTTTAGCTACTTATCGCTCAGTGGAGTTGGCAACACTGCCTCTAACCTCGTCCGGTGGTGGCATCAATGGCAAAACTGAAGTATGCATCAGTCAGGTAAATATATAATCGCTACCATAAAGAGAATCGTCATTTTAAAAAGTTGTGAAGGCCTAATAAAAAAGTATCGAATTAGTAGTCTCCATGAGAGCTCTTAATGAACTTTAAACAAGCCCTGAGATCCGGAATTGTTGCATTGACCTTAAACTGAAATGTGCGGGTGGCTGTCCACTTGGAAGTATGCGTCGTCATCAAGGATTTTTTTTTTGTCAGAAATGTGTGTGGTGTCCATGACCACTTAGATGACTGACATGTTAATGCATGCCATATCTTTCTCTGTCTGGCTGTCTAGAGATCACAGCTGCCTAATGCAAAGTCCTTCAGCCTACCACCATAGCTAAAAGTTAACGTTAGCTAGCCGAGCTTGTAAGGGTTAGCCTAGTTTAGCGTAAAGTCAGTAGCTGGAGTCAGCTGTGTGAAGCTGGCCCCCCTCAAACCCAAAATGCTGAAATAACACTGCAGTTCGTTTGTGCTGGTTTGTGCTGCAAATATTTTCGTTTGTGCTATTAACACTTTTGAGTAATTTAAAAATACATTTTCGGACATGTGACGTCGCGCAGCCCCCTCCACATCCAAATCACTCCAAACAGTCTATATCGGGACATGCCTGAGGCAGCGGTCCGTGTATTTGGTAATTGGATTTTTCCTTTATGAATAGGAATTAAAAAACTAAAAAAGACTGGTTTATTTGACTTTCGTTTTCAAGCCCAAAACCAACAATTGAATTACGCAGCATTTTTCGTTCATTTTCATTTTTTGATTACACTTTACAAAATGAAATTCAAAGTCAACATGAACGGAAAAACGGACCAAAAACAAGCATTATTCATATTCTCGCACCGGAAGCCGCCATTCAGACTGTAAGCGCGAATAGGCTAATGCAAGAATAATAAGCGAGAATAATGTCTTTGGAGCCCTACTCAGAAATTATAGGATTGGCTAAACAAGGGATGTCATCATGCGCGCATTTCAGTGGAAAGCGGGGGCGGAAGATAATTTTGTGCAAAAATTCTGAACTTGAGGGGGTTGCCCGAGGAACATCTTGAGTTGGAGGTGCCGAGGAAGTGGGCGTGTTGAATTGAATGAGCTGAATTGAATGAGCTGAGCACAAGTAGAACCTAACTGTTCAGAAGTGTCGGCATAGCCCATAAAAAACAATTGTCAAACTTATTCCAGATGCCCCCACGTCTCCAGGGCCGGCCGTCTCTAAACTCACAGTCCTCACTCGTCACCACATATAGTTACCCATTACTACAGTTAAACTATATTATGTGTCCTTGATTAAAAGTGTCTTAGTCAGTTTAATTTATTTATCCAGTCCCATTTTCCTACGATGGGGATAACCAAGGAGGTGCGTCGATCTGCATTCGAGGATAGCCTATAGTAGATATCCGTGCTGTCAGACAAAAATATATGACTAATGATGGTTAATGATGAAAGGAGGTTTTTGTATAATTGCATTCTTGCATTAGACTACAGCGTACAGTGAAAACTGCTACAAGATCAGATCTAATGTGCATAACCATCTGTTGCGTCTTTATGCTTATAGGCCAATAACGCATCACGATAATCAATAAGAAAAAAGTTTGCCTGTCTAATCTGTACCCAGTACAAATTGCGTAACTCTACTGGCTTTAAACATTTCCATACTAATGAAATAATAGCCTAGTCTGCCTCCCTCCTCGAACCCGTGCCACTCCTTTGCCACTCTGAGGAAAAAATTCTGGAGCAGCCACTGAAGACACCTCTGTGCTGGCCTCCTAGTGGAGCCTCTCTCCAGGCCTGGATCCTGGCTCTCTCCCCTTGGACGCCTGAGCATGGCCCTCAGCTCTCTCCCCTCTCAAACACTCCTCCACACCTCCACCGACTCCTCACACATCACCACCCGCATGTCAAGCACTCTCCTCCGGGGAGAACACCTCCACCAGCTTCGAGGGGGAGTGACACGCCCAACTCCAACTCAAGATGTTCCTCGGGCAACCCCTTCAAGTTTACGCCATTTTCAGCACAGAATTTTTTGCACAAAATTCTCTTCCGCCCCCACTTTCCACTGAAATGCGCGCATGATGACAGGCCTTGTTTCGCCAATTCTAGGATAATTTCTGAGTAGGGCTCCAAAGACATTATTCTCGCATCGCGCTTTATTACAGTCTGAATGGCGGCTTCCGGTGCCAGAATATGAATAATGCTTGTTTTTGGTCCGTTTTCCCGTTCATGTTGACTTTGAATTTCATTTTGTAAAGTGCAATTAAAAAATGAGAATGGCTTGAAAACGAAAGTCATAAAGGGAAAATTCATAAAGGGAAAATCCAATTACCAAAATATACACGGACCGGCAGCCCACCCTCCTCAAACCCAAAATGCTGAAAAAACACTATTCGTTTGTATTGAAAATTACTCAAACGCGTTAATAGCACAAACCAGCACAAACGAACTGCAGTGTTATTTCAGCATTTTGGGTTTGAGGGGGGGCAGCTTCACACAGGTGCTGGAGTCTTGTTCGTAACTTTGCAAGTCAAGACTCCGCAGTAAACAAAGACATCTAACATTTGCTTGGGTTTTGCCGTTTTATGCGTTTCAGGTCTGTGTAGTTTGCATGTTTCCCCGCCCAAACAAGCGGGCCTTCGCTATCTCTTGTTTCTACTTTTCCCCGGGATTGTGGCATGTGGATCAGGTAGGTGTTTGGTAAATGGTTTCCATGATAGGCTACACGTGTCTAGTCTAGCTGTGTAGGCTGTCATCACGAAGTTACTTGACTTGATAGCCTACATTTTTAGACGGGTAATGATATGTCTGGATTGAATTTAGGGACTTTAAACAGAACTGCTAATGGGCTGTGCCATATTAAAGACTCAAGGAGCCATTAATTACATTTGGAAGAATTTGACAGGGCAGGAACTTTTGCTTTTTTAAAAAAATAAATACAGTTTTATATGCTTAGGTTATAATATTTCATTCATTGTCATTCTGCTTGCATATTTTGCTTAGGGAAAGTGTTCTAACCTCCTCTCTGCATAAGACAAAGCCTATTTTATAACAATAACAAATCATGGGCCCTCTGGCAATGTGCTGGGGATCCCTGGGGGGTACCCCAGACCCTGTTTGAGAAATGTTTTTTTGTGTGTGTGTATGTGTGTACTCCCCCACAGTTCCTCTGACACTAGTTGGTCCTAAGGGCCCCCTGGTGGCCATTGCTGGTCAAGACCTGGTCCTGCCCTGCTCGTTTGTCCCTGGTGACACACAGCACTTGTCTGTGGTCTGGTACCGAATCAAAAGCAACACTCAGACACACATCCACGTGCACAGCGATGGTACTGACCACAACGATGATCAGTCACCCGACTACCGTGGCCGCACGTCTCTGTTCCTGGACGAGATTGGTAAAGGGAACGTGTCTCTGAAGCTCAGCGGCGTCAGGCTCTCAGACGCCGGGAAATACCAGTGCACTGTTGACGTGGGAGATTGGAACCATGACAACGCTGATATGGAGGTCAAAGTCAAAGGTGAGGTGCTGGCTCGTGTGTGATGAGAATGATGCATGAATGTGTGATGCCAGTGCAATGCTGCCAGCTTTCCATTGGAAACACAACAACACTGGCAGGTGCCCACTGGGGGAGTAGCCCCCAGCTGCGGACTTGTAGCCTCAATGTGGGCTGGGCTCAATGTTGAGCACAACCCTAATTGCTAAGCTTCAGCCTATGAGCGCAACGCCTGGTCGAAAATCCTTTCTTCCATGGCCATTGTAAAGTTGTGCGTGTTTTTAGGGCCACGACTGAGAATTAATATTTTAATGGGGGGAGCGAATGGTTAGACCATAGCAACAAAACTAAACACATAACGTTAACACGGCGAAACAAAATTTGCTCCGTGCAGATGATACACGCAAAACAGACAAGATTGAGTCAAGTTTAAACAGGGTCACTACTGAGAATGATTAAACCGTACATAGGCATGAAACATGAATTGTAATAGTACACGAAACAGTCACTCAGTCCATCGGAAACTTACATGTCGTGAGGAAGTAATGAACAGAGTTGTATAAAGTACTGGAGTAGAGGAGTGGAGTAGAAGTAAAAGTACCATATCAAAAAAATGACTTGAGTGGAAGTAGAAGTGGTCTCTAACCATTATACTTAAGTGGAAGTACTAAAGTATTCAAAATGTTTTGTACTTAAGTATTGCAAGTAAAAGTATTTAAAAAATCGCTACTTAAGTACTGAAAGTAAAAGTAAAAGTACTGTGAATATTAAAGAAAGCAGTCGAAAGTTTGAATATCATTTGTTTTACATTTATTTGGCTGAAATAGTCTGTTTGGCCATGGAATCTAAGTAGGGCCAGGGATGGTCACCACCATTCCCCTTACTACAATCATTTGAAGTTAAAGAAATTGGTGTACTCCTTCTATCTCGAAATGGAGCAGTAGACTGACCCTTACTAATCATTCCCAATTGACTGCATTCAGTACTCCGAAAGGTCGAAGAGGAGCATGAGGTCTCGTATACCGCTTGAATCGTCCAATAATGATTAAGAAAACCTGGTGATGCTCTCATCTGCATTGATAGGCTATCATTGGATGTGGTAACATTTTTTATAAAAGTAACGAGTAACTAATCAGCACATCAAAAATGTAACGAAGTAGAAGTATTAAATTCATCAAAAAAATGTAGTGAAGTGGAAGTGGAAGTAGGAGAAAAAAAGAATACTCCAGTAAAGTACAGATACTGCATTTTAGTACTTGAGTAGGCTACTTAAGTAGTTCTACTTCGTTACTATACATCTCTGGTAATGAATGACGGTAATGAATGGTTAATTATAATGGAAAACTTGGAAACATTAGCTCCCTAATGCATTTGGCTATCTATGCGTAAAACACTGTGTCCATTTTTGACCGAACATTTGAATCGAACCGACTTGCTCTTACAATGTGCAAGTATGATTCAAGATTCAAGATTCAAGATTCAAGAATTTTATTTGTCACATGCATAATTGTTAGTACAAAAAGCAGTGAAATGTAGTTTGGGGCTGAACTCCTTCTGTGCAAGCAAGAATCATTAATAGTAATAAATAAGAAAAGTTTGTGTGAGGTCATGCATTAATAAACCGTATGGCTTGTGGAAAGAAACTCTTCCTTAACCTCCCAGTCCTTGTTCTGATGGTATTTTATGATGCTGCTACCACTCATAGATCTCCATATAATAACAAAAAACCGGTACGTTTTTCATTTTTCTGTTAGCCTGTCTTTCCCAGAGCCAGAGATTTTTCTATACCACTCTGATCCTACCATGCCCTGAGCCAGAGATTTTTCTATACCACTCTGATCCTACCATAGACAGGCCTTACAGTAGGCTACAGGGAGTGTTGTGCTCAACATTGAGCCGCGTAGGCTACAGCGAGGGTTGTGCTCAACATTGAGCCCAGCCCACATTGAGGCTGCAAGTCCGCAGCTGGGGATACTTGCACTGGGGTCCAGGTTGTAGACTGACCTGTGGGGGGCGCTATAGATCAGGGGTCGGGAACCTTTTTGGCTGAGAGAGCCATGAATGCCACATATTTTAAAATTTAATTCCATGAGAGCCATACAATATGGAGGCATGTCTGAGGTCTTTTATTTGTTTGATTATCTTGTCTTTATGTGAAAAGTCATCAAAAATATTCACTGGCTGGCTGTTTTGGTCTAGGCCTACTCCCCATCTGTGAATAATTTTCCATTTCTCACAGTTGCTATTCCAGTCACCTTGGACTGAAATAGATCAATGGATAAAAATAGGTTTGAGACAGACCTGTGGGGGAGCTATAGAGCAAATGAAAACAACTGTTGTAGTATTTATTTTACTAACAAGCAAATACATCATATACAGAAAAACTGATTTCCTCCTCTGCTATTTCCTGATCCAGTTATAGGAACAGAGCCGACGATCCTCGTAGACCGACACGGGAGAACACAGCTGAACCTGTGCTGTGTGTCCAGTGGGTGGAGTCCAGAGCCGCTCATTGATTGGCTGGATGCAGAGGGGCGGAGTCTACCAGCGGAGCCCACAGAGTCACACAGGGAGGCGAATGGGACATTTACAGTGGAGCGGCGCCTACTAGTGGACTGGATGAAAAACAACAGTAGCAGCAATAGCAGCATCTTCCACTGCAGAGTCACCCAAGGAGACGTGGTCAAAGCAACACAGAGGAATGTCACAGGTGAAGACCGTAGTGGGGCTGTTAAGCATATAAATTGTGCACAAAATGAAAGAAGCATAAAAATTTCAGGGTTTTTTCTAAATTACATAAGTTTGGATCGAAGATGTGGAGCAAATCTCAGTTTGACCTTTGGGTAGAGGTCATTGAATTTACTAGGCCTATGTAGCAGTGTGTCAAAAATGTATTTATCGTTTTACATTTCTGTTAAAATGGTGTAGGCCTACACAGTCATTACAGATATTTTAGATAAGTTGTAATGAATGATTTCTCATGAACACAATTCAATCCTTGTCTGGAATAGCTTAGACAGACGACGACAGCTATTCGGATTCTCATCTTTAGTCCAGTCAGGCTCTAGCCCTTTTTGCTGGCCTAGGCCAGATTTGAGTTTTGTCCTGTCTTTACTTGAAAATACAAGTAAAAAGGAAAGAAAAGAAAGTAACTAGAAAAGCACCTGGAGAGCACAGACCTCTGCCAAGGCAATGTGGTCACAGCCACAATATAAACCAACCAAAATCACCACCATAATTGAATCAGTTCTATACACGTTGTCTGAAAATTTCATCCAAATCCGTGCCGTACTTTTCAAGTTTTGTTCAGGGTGTCCGCGGGTTTGTAAAAAGTTGTAAAAGGTAGGCTAGTAAATGAAATTAGGTCAAATTAAGGCCAGTAAAAAGTAGTAAAAAGTAAGAAGCGTCATCTGACGAGGTAGTAAATTTTTGAGCCCCCATCCAAATGACGCTATGAATTTTTCAATTTGTTTAACTTGCATCCATCCTAACTCCTTAAATTACTAAACTTCTGTGGACTTAGCTGTATTATTTTGCGTTGCGAGTGGAACCTGAGTGATAAGCTGCAGATGATGTCACGCCTGCCTACCTGACGCGCGCTCAATCAATCTGGGTAGGCTACCTGCCAGATCTCTTCGCAAGTTCGCTATTAGTTACTTTCAAATAAAGGAACAGTAACAAAGGCTATGAAGATTAGACGACTTGAGGTAAAACGCTGTGAGTGAAACTGTCGCCCCTTTTTTGTTGTCTGTCACGTCATTGAGGACTTAAAACACCCATGAGGATAAATGTTGCACCAGAGACAGTGGGTGAAGCAGGTCATTGCGGATGAGAATATCCATCGAGACTATCTATTGCTTTCGCTAAACCCCTACAGCCTATTTATTGTCAAACCGTTCTGCCAAAGCGCAAGAGGGGAGCCGCAAAACATTTAAAATTTTGATGTTGAATTTGTCTGTCATCTGTTAAAAAGTTCCCATTTAGATGTCTAAATTACTTCCACACTGTCTTTTGAGGCATAGCCTTCATGTTTTCATATCCGCTCACTAGTCTTTGCCTCGTAATGCCATACATTTCGGCTACATTATCCGTCAAAGCCCCATAAGGATCAAAACGATTTCAAATGAACCGTCATTTTTGCTAGCTAGCTTGACTTTGCAAATCACCAGTGCTATGAATGAGGCTAGATTTAAGAAAATATAGCCAAATAGCACGTCAGTAATGATTTTTTAAAAAGTGTTTCAAACATACAGTGATATTGAGTATTTCAAAGAAATGTGGAAAGATCACTGAAGCTATTGTCAGCAGTCAGCATAGGACTCATGAGAAATTGAATGGGGAAAGGCCAGACGGCTCTCACCCAATCCTGTTCTCTTATGATGAGCCCCGTGTAACCTTATACAGTATGTCTACATGAGTGATAAATATAAAGGTAAATAATAAACATATTCAGAACAATAATATATATGATCCTGAAAGTTAAAGTGTTGATGATGATGGAAGTATAGCCTAATACGGTGTCCTGACAGAAGTAAGCTGTATCATAAGCAAGAATTTACAGTAATTTAGGGGTGCTGTGAATGCAAAAAATGGGGTGCCTTGAATTCCAAAAAGTTTGAGAACCACTGGACTAAAGCAAAAATAGATATTTCAGATTTTAGTTGCATTTTTGTCATGAATGTCCCCGAATTTGTACAGTAGGTTGCATAAGGAAAGAGAGAGGGGTGGGGGGGGATCCTATTCAGGCTCCTGTAATTTAGGGTATCTACTTCTACTGTATGTACTGTAACCAGAAAGAATCATCGTGGGTTTTGGCATAGCCTAATATTGACAAACTAGAAAAGCACTGAGAGAGCGCAGACCTCCGCCAAGGCAATGTGGACAAAGACACAACATAAATTCCAGATTGTGTTCTGGATCACTGATCGTACCAAAATTGTCGGAATATGTAGGATGCCACCGCCCCCAAAGAAAAAAAAAAGTGCGCTGCTAGATGTTGTGGAGGTAGTAAAAATATTGTAAAAGGTAAGAAAAAAGGTAGTAAATGGTAGTAAATTCAGCACCAGGATTCCTGTATATACCCTGTTTGTTGTTCACAGACAGACTCTAATTGGCGGGGGTAATAGATGCATTTTGATGCCCCCTGATATTTGGTGCCCCAGGTGATTACCTACTGTAGTTTGTCTATGCCAGGAGTCCAGCCGGATTCTAGTAATCAGACAATTATGAAGATGTCTTTAGTCTAGTAATTGGACAATTATAGACTTTAGTGTAGTAATTAGTAAGCTAATACATGAGGTATTGTCCGATCTTAAAGGAATAGTCCACATCTTAATGAAAATTGGTTATTCACCCCCTTACCTGGAGTTACATATGTGGGTAAGAGCATTTTGGGCTCAGTGCATGCGTTGTCCTAGTCTGGCAACCCCAATTTTACCTTTAGCTTAGCATAGGTAAAGTTGCCAAAGAGTTGCTATCTGGCAACTTTGTATTCCAGTGCCTATGCTAAGCTAAAGCTAAAAAATGGGGAAAATTGGTGATGCCATACTAGGATAACACAGGCACTGAGACCAAAATGCTTTTACCCACATATGTAACTCAGAGTACGGAGCTGAATAAACAATTTTCATGAAGAGGTGGACTATTCCTTTAAGATTGTGTTTCTGTAATTCCTGAAGGTCTCCCTACAGATAATGAGGTGGAGGAGGAGCCGCGATCATCAGGAGCGGAAGTGAAGATGATTGTGGCAGTCTGTGTAGGGCTGGTCGCCGTGGTGATCCTGTTGGTCATGTTATGGATGAGAATCAGTAAGGGATCCACAGCATATACACTCACTCACTCACTCACTCTCTCACACACACACACACACACACTCAACATTAACATTTTCACACAACGCATAGACACACACACATACACTCTCTCTCTCTCTCTCTCTCTCTCTCTCTCTCTCTCTCTCTCTCTCTCTCTCTCTCTCTCTCTCTCACTCACTCACTCACTCACATACAACATTAACATTTTCACACAACACATACACAAACACTCACAAACATGTGTCCAAAATATTCCAAAGATTAACATTATCACACACACATACACACTTTCTTTTTTAACGAACCGCCTACTGGGGCCCAAGAATGTTGCAATTCCAAGTAGAGTGTCTGATAGTCTGCCATCACTTCATCTCCTGGTTCTAAGAGGTGCCGGAATGCCAGACCTTTGGGTCATTTCCTTCTATCTAAAGTGCTTTGACATTACTGATCATGCAAACTTGTTGTAGCATTGTAATTGTGGTAGCATAATGGTCTCATTTATGTACAGTATATTAATGTTAATGTTGTCTGATGGTGTGGTCAGAAGGAGAGCGGTACAGGCAGCAAGAGCGACAGAATTCATTCATATAATCTTGAGAATATTGATCAGGCTTGAAAGCATTCAAGCATTCATTGTCAGTGGAGCATATCAGACATATAAAGAGTCAGGAAAAAATGTGAACTTTACCTTTAAATTTAGCCATCTTGTCAAATCTTGTCTTTTTTCTCCACCTTATTGATCAGCACTTTGGCAGGAATGTTTATAAACGGATATGTAAAACACCCATGCAGTGGGATCACTATGGGAGCAAAAGGACTCCAATCGGAAACGATCCAAATTGAACAGAAAAAGTGATGTGGGAGAGTGATGTGTAGAACAGAGGTCTGTGTGTGTTTGGACTGTTAGTGACTGTCTGCACCTTTGCATCTGACAGATGGGAGGCTGGAGGACAGAGCGGAAAACATCTGGATAGTGAGACTCCAACTGAGGTAAGAAAACACACACACACACACACACACACACACACACACACACACACACACACACACACACACACACACACAGGGGGCTGATGTTTTACTGATGTCCTACACATACAGTTTGCTAGCTGGCATCTGGTACACACACAGACACACAGTGGTATCAGTAGTGACCCTGTTTGTTTCTCTGCCATCAGAAATGCACGATCTGCTAGTGGAGAGATCACAACCGCTCCAGTTAAAACAGCATAATTCAACACTCAACTTGTTTCTTCTGAGTTGTTGGTTTATTTGGAATGTTCTTTTTTTTGTCTTTTTGATACCAGTATTTAAATTTGACTGTAAGTTTGTAAGTTTATGTCATTTATAGAAGAATAACAAAATGTTAAGATGCTACTACTATTTTCTAAAGTTCTGTCTGTTCTTTTGGTTCACTATTTAGAGGAAAGGGTAAAATACCTTCTTTAGGTAAAAAGAGGAAGGGTTCCTTCTGTCCAACAGTAATTTTTGTTTCTTATGATGCTGGCTAAAAAAATTTATTGCTTAGATAGTCTGATGATCTGATGATCTGTCTGTTTCTTACTATGTTTCTGAGGTTCATGCTGCTTTTCAAAGTCTATAGGAATGGTTCATACTGCTTGTCAAAGTCTATAGGAATTATAGATGCTGCTTGTCAAAGTCTATAGGAATGGTTTTGCTGGATTTTGTAATTTTTTTTTTTTTTTTTTTTTTTTGAAGCACAGATACTCAATAAAGCCAAGTGGATTAGGACCTTTTTTGACTCCCCTGACAGATTTTTTTGAAACAGCCAACAGTTTGCTTTGCAAATCAAAAACATAAGGTCCAATTCACTACCTACTCTGTAAGTTTTAAGTCCCAAATCATTATTTAGGGTCTGACAACTGACACATTAATCCTTTTTTTTAACTTGCACTTGAATGCTCTTGACTGTAAAAAATAACTGCAGAAAAATAGGCTTTGGGTTGTAGGGAGCCAAACATCCATAGAGTTCATACAAGCTCATTAAAAGTCTACAGCTAATCCAAAATGCAGCACCTAGAATACTCACTAGAACTAAGAAATATGAACATATTTCTCCCATTCTAGCATCTCTACACTTTCCTGGTGAACCGTAGCCTGTAAGTAACAGGCTTCTGGTACACCAGTGATTCGCTCTCCTCCTCCGTTTTCGAAATAACCGGGGCAGCACGACGAATCAGGATCGTAGGGAGGGATTTCAGTGGGTATGACGTTTCTGTTTTGGTTCCCGACCTGGCGGCGCTTACGTGACGACACGTCCTACGTCACAAAGCTTCAACGTGAGTGGTCGAAGTGTCATGTCATTCATATGAGGTTGCTCCAACCACGTGCAAGCATCTTTTGACTAAACCACGCCTGCGGAGAGGCGTGAAAGGGCAGTGTGCCAGTAGCCTGTTACTTACAGGCTACGGTTCACCAGGAAATCTCTACACTGGCTTCCTGTCAAAAGTCGAATTGACTTCAAAATCCTTCTCATGACGTATAAGGCACTTAATGGCTTAGCTCCTGCATATATTACAGATTTACTTGTTCCATACCATCCAGCAAGACCTCTGAGATCTCAAAATGCTGGCCTCCTTGAAAAAGTGACCATATCTAAAACTACAATTGGGGGAAGAGCTTTTGCCTATCGAGCACCTCTTCTATGGAATTCTATTCCTCCCTACATTCGCGAAGCGAACACTCTCAATACCTTTAAGTCTAGACTTAAAACCTTCCTTTTTGACATTTCCTATAATTAGGAGTGGGCCATGGCATATCACCACTCCTCTTGGGCTTTCCTGGGAGGGCTACCTCTGCTGTTTTTCCAAGGCCGCCACTGACCACCCCCTTCTGGGTTGGTGAGATGCCATGTACCATACCTTAGTTATGCTGCGATGGCCTAGTGCTGCCACCTTCTGCACACTTGCCATCCTGTACAACCCCCTTTCTCCTCTCTCCCTCTCCCTCTCCCTCTCCTCACTCTAGCTAGATTATATGACACATATCATGAAGTGATATCCTCCTAGATTGGCCTAACCCTCTTGTTTCTGTTTCTTTTTGTCTCTCTTGCCTCGTCTGCCCCAACGCACTGGCTGAGTGATGAACCTCCCTGCCACCAACCCTACCCCACTACGGATGCTGACCAACCCCCCGGAGCCACACACCAGGACCATCCTCCCCTTTTCTCTGAGGCCCGTGATGGAACTGGCCTGATGGCCCCCTGATGACCACTACTTAGATGGCGACCAACACCCAATGAACTCTGATCCCACTCCAATTACTGACTAATCCCACACTCCAACTACTGACTCCATCCCTTGGCCCTGACTGTCACACAAACTATGTGTATATCATCTCTGACTACATTCAGTACTCATACTGTTTTGTGTTAACCATGGTCAATCTATGCATCAGACTTTACGGATACTTTATTAGGCCCCAGGCAGGTAGGCTGAGTCCATGAGGCGTGGATCTGCCCAAGGTTTCTTCCTACATAACAAATTATTTACAAAGCGAGGGAGTTTTTCCTTGCCCCTGATTCTCATGGATGCTTCCCGTACTGTCTGTAAAGCGCCGTGAGACAATGTACTGTATTTGTGCGCTATACAAATAAAATTGAATTGAAATAGTTAAAAGCTATGGAAATGTACATTTTCTGAAGGCATCTCTGGACATTCTGTGAGGGTAATACCGAAACAAACATCATTTCTGTGTCTATGTATCATGCATTGTTTCTCTCTCTCTCTCTGTGTGTGTGTGTGTGTGTGTGTGTGTGTGTGTGTGTGTGTGTGTGTGTCAGTATTCACATGAGATGCAAATGAATGGTTAGAAAGCTACAGTAGGAGGCATGATAAGAATCTCATTGGGGGAGGAGTTGTTTCATTCGTCACAGTCGGTTGGATGTTCTTTTCTCTGGGCTGCTCAGGTGGACATTTTCTGTGGACTCAATTGAACTGCAACCAGGTAATATGACATTTATTTGATACTTTTTATTTCTTTTCTTTTTTTCTTGTTTCTTTCATGCATGTTTGTTATCCTCTTTTTAATCTTAGTGAGGATAAAGAATCATTTAAGGTTAAATGACTTAACTTCCTGCATCAGAGGTCACAACTTGGACATGTCAAACATGCTTTACACCATGGCCATAACGATTAAAATGCAGGGTTTTATGTTTTGTTGTGTAATTGTTTTACTATCTGGTTTTGTATGTATTGTACCGATGCATTATCTAAAGGGGAGAATCTCAAGAGAATAATTGAAATCATATTCTTATTGACATTGCTTTAAAAATCTCACACACCCAGTTTGATGAATGAATTTTTATCAAAGTAGCCTATGTTATGGGTGTTTCCATGCATTGTTTGGCAAGTTGAACTTCTTTGTCTAGTTCAGTACCAGTTTCATGTGATCAAACAATTGAAAAATAACTTGGAAGTTACTGAACAACATTCCTCTGCCTGTGTCCTTGGCACACACCCATGAGTACATGGATACCCTGAGGGGAAAGCAGTGGTTTGTTTTGGTTTCATTTTACGTCATTGACTCGTTCATACAGATTGATGTTGTAGAAGGAAAAGGACTTTGCATTTATCATTAATTTTAACCCAGGTGTAGCGTTTTGTAACTATTCTTTATGGTTAACTACTTTCAAGTTACCAGAATTGAGACGCTTTACTCCTGCACCTTCCCCGTTACCTGTGTGAATAGGATATCAGAGCCAAATTGCCTTTCCCCGGTTGAAAAAGGTTTCTGAGGCGTGGCAGGAGATTCCCTCTTGCAAAAAAATAGGGGTTAAAGTCACTCAGGAGGCAACAAAAACTTAAGGACTAACCAGGCGCCTACCAGAGATAGTTTGTTTTATTAAAAAATAAAATCTAAAATGTACAACATATAGAAAGAATACAAAAATGGTGAACTGTAGCAGACCTAAGGGACTGTTCGTTATTTATTTTTTGGGGTCACCGGAAGAAAATAGGGGAGGGTCATGCCATTTTTTTCTTTGTTGAGAGGAGGGTCATTCAAAAAATATTTGGCCTATTTATTAATAATAATAAAGAAATCCTTCCTATCGAGAAATTAGGCAAAAAAGTTGATATGCGAACTCAAAGACTAAAATCCTTGACACCTTCTCCGCTTCACGCGGTGGGCCCAACTTCCTCCAATACCCGCTGAATACCTTGCAGTCTGGGGATAGAACTAGGCTATCTTTCCAACCAGGGCCGGACTGGGACCAAAAAATGGCCCGGGCATTTGTGGCCATGGCGGCCCAACAATGATATTATTCAATATAAAATGAGTAAATTATGACAGCCCCGGCCCAAAAATGGCCAACGGCCCACCGGGCATTGCCCTGTATGCCCTATGGCCAGTCCATGCCTGTTTCCAACCAGCGCGTGACATCAAGATGACTGAGAATATTAGCGTTGATAATCAACACTTGTCAAAAGATACATTTATGCATTTTAGCAGACGCTTTTATCCAAAGTGAGTTACATTTGCCAATTATCAACTTCAGGGCAAGTCTCCCCTAGAGCAACTTAGTGTTAAGTGCCTTGCTCAAGGGCACAACCGTGGCAACCGGGATTTGAACCCGCAACTTGGAGACAACTAGCCGACTAGAGTCAAGGTCCTTAACCATAATGTTAGATAAATGTAGAAGTCAATGAACGGCTGTGTCATATGGGGGAGGGTCATCCAAAAATGATATCAGTCTCTAAGGGAGGGGCATGCCAATTTTGAGAGGAGGCTTGGGAGGGTCCTAGGGTAATGGGGATTTTTTTCCAGACTCACGTTCAAGTCTTCCGGTGACCCCGAAAATGAATAACGAACAGTCCCTAAGAGGAAAGATAAAAGCAAAAAAATTAAATGTCAAAAAGGAACAGAATGTTCACTCATTAACGGGAAACTATCCCAATAAGAGCCAAAAGAGCGGACTACTCACAAACTATTTATACAAAGACAGTACTTCATTTTGGTTACCTTATATGGCTATTTTGAATGTGTTTCTCCCACCATTACCTCACATACACAGAACTTAAGGAGAACAACGTTCACGCAGGCACCAACTTCCTCAATTGTTCTTACAGATCCCTTTAACTTGATATTATCTCACACAAACTTATGCTCTGAACTTGATTCAGATTACTCAATAATGACATTCATGCAATGATTTTACGATTACACTGTTTACAATTATTACAATAGGATTACATATTTAAGAAAATACTCTGTTACTTCAGCTTGCTTTTGTATGGACTTTAAAGCTATGTTTAATAAGATTTGAGAATTAAAAGGGCGCATTCCCAACACAGGCTATCCAGTATGGTGCAGTCCAGGCCAGAATTTAGCCTGACAAGCCTGACTACAACACACAGTACAGTATTTACAATGAACGGATTTACATGTAACACCACAGCTCAGTAGGAGCAGGAATTGCAGCAAAGACACAGGTATCCTACAGGTGACCAGAGGGGTGTGGCTACCATAGACCCGCCACTGATGCAACAGGATGTAGAAGGAAAGAGGTCGTTTATGCGAAGTGTGAGCTCTATCCATCTGTAACAGATTTATGTTGTATAAAATACATCCAGCACTGAGCAGTCAAATACATTTTCAGTAAACCCTTGTGACCGTCAAAACTATTTATCACCCTGTGGAATGGAATACGGTTTTCTGATTGGCTGTCAGGATGTCCGTTAATTCTTGATAACAGGACACCTGAGGCATTGTTGTGTTAAAAAAGTTTCACCAGCGTTCTATATCAATGCTCTTTAGAATGCAGCCTTGCAGATCTTCTTTCATATGAAAATAGTGCCCCAACCAAACAGGATAACATCTTTCAAAACGGAGCCGCACATTTCTTTTATGTTTTAAACACCTGCTTATCGTCTATACGTTTTAGTTGAACCGGATGATAAGCGGGATAACGGCCTTCGAGGTGACTTGGCGTAGGCTGCGCAGTCGGGCTGTTCTTTGCCTTCGCCTCGTCCATTTTTTTCTTATATCGGGACACCTCGGCGGCCGTTATCTCTTATATCACATCCTTGTTCAGTTCTTTTTATTATATCTGAGCACGTAAGCTGATGTCCAATTCCTTTGTCCTGTTGTCAGACAGGAAGAGAAATGTGGTTGTTTAGATCATCTCCCCCTACGCCAAGTTCACGTCAGTGCAGGAGCATCAAGCACATTATTGTGTACACACACACACGCACACACACACACACACACACACACACACACACTACTGCTGTACATGCACACATACAAGTAAGCAAACACTGAAAAATTGTGACTTTTCTTCTTGAAAAAAAAGTTCAGCAATACATTTTTTTTTAAATATTGAGTCCCCACCTTACGCACACATCTGTCTGATGTTTAACAGTGATGGAAAAGAATTGGAGAGAAATTCCGTGGGGGTATGTGAAATATTTCACGTCTAACCCTTTAATTAGAAAATGATAAATGATCCATCTTACTGTAGCTAACATTCTAAGTGATTTGTGACAGAGAGCAAGAAGCACTGAAAAACAATCTTAAAAAAATGGAAGTGGAAAACCCAGAGGTTGAGTATCTCCGTGTCCTACTCCATGGTCCAGTGGGAGCAGGGAAGTCCAGCTTCATCAACTCCATAGGTAGTATTTTCCTGGAGCGGCTGGTGGATTTTGCCATAGTTGCGGCAGGAACTGATTGCAGTTTTACCAACACGGTGAGCGAGATTCAGGGCCCTATTTTGACGACGCAATGTCAAATGTTGTTTTATGTCAAATGTTGTATTTGGCGGATGGCGCATATGGTTTTGGGGGCGTGCCGGCGGGATTTTGCTATTTTCACAGCGCAGAAAATGAACTTCGCGCCGGCGCAAAGTTTAAAAAGGTTGGACTTAGGATGCCTAATTAATCATGGGTGTGTTATGGGTGTAACACAGACATAACCAATGACAGATCAATCTCTCATTGCCTTTAAGAACGGACAGTGCAAAGCGCCTGGTGAATTGCTATCACACCAGCTGATCTCCTCCTAGTGCATTTAAAGAAATTAAAATATTGAATAGCGAGCAAGCTCACACGTCGGGTCTAGTCATAGTCAGAGCCGTAATGGGTATGGTAATATTAAATTGATGTCTACAGGCTCCACAAGACACGAATGAAGCTGATTTAGTCCTGATAGATATCTCGGAATATTCATTCGAAAGCGAAAGTAAACTTGATTCTCCATTTAACGTCCCCCCTTCTTATATCCTCACGCGTTTTCTGTTGCAGGCTAATAAATTGTGGTTAACCACATCTTCCTGAGCATCATAATGATTTTCCAATTGTAATAATTATTGTTGTGGCCGTCATTGTTATGCTGGAACAAGGACTGCATTACCTATTGCGTTGTGCGTCCATAAAATAGCATTTCAGGAATGCGTGACTGACGAATGACCAGGTTTTTACCAGTCACTGGCGGATCCCTTTCTGCGTCTGTATAATAGCATCTTTTGCGCTTTGCGCCTAGCCACACCTTCGACACACCTCCGAGGACGCAAAGTCACTTGCTAGTTAGACAACGTGAATTACTTGACAGAAAAACGAACCATGCGCTCGCACAAAATAGCAATGACAGCTTGCGCGAGTCGCGAAGGCATGGTGCACGGTCTGCAAGATAGGGCCCTCAGTGTTATGTTTCTTTAATAAGCATATTTGGCACACTATTTCTTCTCTGATACTGCCCAGATATTACCTTAGTAAGATCAGAAGTTTTGTGCGTGGTGTTGTGATTTCAGTTCAAAGCCCACCAAATTAAATATGGTAAAACAAAAAAGCCTCTGCACTTTGTCTTGTGTGACATCATGGGTCTGGAAAAAGGGGATTCTGAAGGGGCAAATCCTGAAGACCTCATCAGAATTTTACGAGGTCAAATAAAGGATAACCATAAGGTAACATTTACTCACACAACATACATAAACACACCTACACACATAGAAGTATGCAATTACTTGCCATAATGAACTTGATCATGTTCTCCATGATATGAAGGATGAGCATCACTTCTCTTTTTAAGCTTAAAGTGTGTGTGGCAGGTTAAATTTTCAGTGAATTTAGACATTATATTGTTCATTAACGTACGTAGAAACAATTTTGTATCATTTTGTATCTTTTTTATGGACGCGAATGGGGGAAAAAACGGTTTTAATAGCCATTTTTATGCAGTAATCATGAACATTCTAAAGGTGGTGCTACGTCACCTAGGGGAGTCGTGGCTGCCTCTACTTACTTTTGCATGGTGTATGAGGCATAACTATTTCACCTACAGTTACATTACAGGAATTTGTAAATGTACAAAACATTACCAAAGTATGTCTGCATTGTTTTTGCAACTTAATAATAGGCCAGGTTGCTATAACGTTATCACAGACAGACTCGGGTCAAATCGGTTCCCATGACAAGACGAGTATCTGTTTTGCACAAGTATCCGCCGGGTTACTGGCTCAGAAAAGTGCTACACGGCAAGTCATAAATGAATCAACAGAAAATTCACCGTGTCTGTATGCAATAGGCTATTTATCAAACATGGGCTACTTCATTCGCCTTATTCACCCGGAACGTTCTAAAGACGTTGAGGGGTACACTTCAGGGGTACACTCGGCTACACCGTTGCTACACAGTCAGCTGTCATGGCGCCTCACTGTTGTGTGCCGAAATGCACATCCTCAAAGAGGAAAAAATCATACCGTGGGCAGACTTTCCACCGTTTCCCAAAAGAGCAGACACTTCGTTTAACTTCCGTACACCTCAAGCGTCAAATTACGTTAAATTACGTCAAAATGGCCGCCAGGTGAATAACGCGAATAGACAAACATAGTAGCTGAAAAATAAATTTTGTTGCAAATGATGTCACACCATAAGACACAATTTTTGGGCCACTATTGATGATGTTGGATATGGAGCTTTTTTTTTTTTATATAAAAAT
>JAODXP020006723.1:0-65380 GCA_027497455.2 Sardinella longiceps | reverse complement strand
CCTACTTTAGAACCCTTGGAGACGTAGGGGAACCCCAACATGCGTCATAATGGCGAGGTCGATGACGATGACATACCCAACACGAAATGTTGAAACTTCACATAATTTGTAGAAGCTTCTCATGAAGACACACTCTTGTTTTACGCTTAATGGGTAGACCTAATGGATTCCCGGAGTCTTCAAGAGGAGTTCAACAAAATCCACAAACAAAATGGGGAGATGAAAATTATTTTGCAGCATCTCCAGAGGGAAGTTTTGGAGCAGAGGAATAGACCCACCCAGCTTTACACCCCAGCATGTGTAAGTTCCCGCTAAATAATTTAGTTCAAATGAAATCTAAGTCCACAACCCAAAATATTATGTTCCCATAAGATTGCCAGAAGAAGCCTATGGGAAGTTAAGTTATGATAAATGGTATACATTTAGTAACAAGTCTGAGTCTTCAGAGGCCAAAGTTAAAATCTTAAACTGGTTGTAGGTCAAATTAGTTTTTATGATGGCCCTTCAACTGTAGCAGGGATAGGTCATAGATATAAAATTACTATGGGATAGGGCCTATGGTTACCATAGAAACCATGTACTGTAACCATAGCAACATAGAAACACGTTGCCTCTACTCTCTCTGCATTCTCAGCATTGCCTGCATCATCAACATCATCTCCACCCTCATCTTCTGCCGGTGCCCCCACAATACCACAATCCCATAATGCTCGGCGGCTCTCTCCAGCCCCTCAGAGCTGGTGTGGCACGTGGTGGACATGAGATGTTGCCCCCCATCACCCCTGCACCCCCCAAGCAGCAGCAGCAGCAGTCCGGCTCCTCATCCTCCTCCTTGCTCAAAGTCGCTGCCCAGGGTCATGACCCCGTCTTTATGGACCTGTTGCTGGGGGACAGATTGCCCAAAGCAAGAGGCCCACGTCCCCTGGGCAAGAGGACTTTGGCAGGCATCGATCGTGCCCACCCACTGACGCCAATCTACCACCCAACGACCCCAAGTGGCGTTTCCAGGGACAACCTGACACCTACTCCACCTGCCATCACCAAGGCAACAGATAAAAGTCTGTTTACGTCTGAAAAAATGAAGGCAAGGAGCAGTGTAAAAGCCACCCAGGAAGTTGGATTGGAGGCCAGGGGTCACCATGACAACGGTTGCCAAGCCAAAGCGGACGCAGCTGAGTCAGAGGAGGAGCTGGTTGTCCAGTACACCTGGGCCCAGCTGAGACCGGAGGCCCTGGATGTTGCTGAAGCCATCAGACTGGCCAGTCTCGGCTGCAGCAGTGCCCCCAGCGGTGATGCCAGTGTCCTGGGCCGCACAGGCAGCTCTGTGGGCAGCCTGATCCCTGTGGACCCGAGGACTCCGTCAGCGTTGCGGAACCTTCCTCCCATCAGGACCCCGACTCCGCCCACCGCACCCACTCTGGCCGCTACTCCTGCGCCCCCGCAGACCGCCAAACCCCAGGCAACCAATCACAAGCAGTTCCGCAGCAGACTGCCCCGCCTGAAGAAGGCAACGTCACTGAATGTGGCCACTGCTGTGACAGGTAGGTGAAGAAGCTTAAACACGCAACATAAGTTTACACACACACACCCCTCTACCTGTTCTTCATACACCCTCACTCACTCAGACACACTCAATATATTACCTTGAAACACAAGATTAGAATCTGGAAATCAAATATACTTTAATTACCAGCGGCAGCCCTGATGAATAATAAGGAGTTTAAGAGAAGAAACACATAATAAAGACCATTTGATATAACCTAGTTAACTTAAACTTTAGAGCACTGCAGTTCATAATAACAAGTAGTAAAGTTTATTAAGGTAGTGTAGAGACAGGAAGTCAGACAAAACACATTTGACCTTTGACCTCTCAGAGCACAAGCCTGAGGAGTCTGTGGCGGCAGGGAAGAAGGAGGAAGTGAGGGAGTGTAAGGAGGTGAAGAAAAAGCCAGTGAGAGTGGCAAAGCGAAGCACCAAGCCTCAGCAGACCAGGGAGCTTCCAGAGCTGGCCAGACTGCCTCCTGTGGCCTGCCCAGAGGAGACCATCCTGCAGGCCTTCAGCCTACTTGAACAGGATGACTGGTGGGAGAATAGCATAAGTAGGCTAGGCTAACTAATTAACTGTAGACAAATCGTGGGCTTCAGTGTAAGACGGGCTTGGCTATATTAATATTATTACGATATATATTAATATTATATTGAGACAACCATATAGGGCAGGCTTTCATCTAGGCTACTCTAAACTGCAATGACATATTTCTGTTCAACTAATGTTTTTCTTTGTTGAGGGACTACCAGAGGACTAACCCTCCACTGCAGTCCTACTGCCCTGGGCATCCATGTGGCCTAATGGAGTTGGGCGCCCCTGATGCTCCACATGGAGCAGGAATGATTTAACTTAACACTATGATAGACTATTTTAGAGTTAAAGGGATTATTGTCCAGAATAAATAATAGTAAGCCTGTTGTTTGACATTTTTGAGTGCTGTCAGTATGTATGAGAAAGACAGAATTTGTACAATGTAGACTACTATACAATATAGATATTGAAATGGAAGACAAAGTTAAGTTATGACTGAGGCGGAATCAGGTTATAGAATGTACCAAATGCTGTGCTGTGCACTCAACTCAAATAACAGGGCTATGGACTGATTGACTGATTTAAAATGACAGAGAAAGATTATTAATCCAAATTCCATGTCTGGGTGATTGTTATGCAGGGAGCAGAAGATTGAGGCCCTGGTGTCCATCCGGCGTCTCTCTCAGCACCACGCTGAGGTCCTGCTGCCCAGGCTTCATGACGTCTCTCTGGCCGTCAACCATGAGGTCAGAGGCTCTCTGCTTTTTCTTTTTTTTAAGACGTAATGTGTGTGGAAATAACTTGATAATTCTGCACAGGCTTCAACCTAGAGTACATAGGGCTATGTGATTCAGTCACCTTTGTGAACAGTGCAAGAATACAGGTGTAACTAACTTCATATTTTGAGTCCAACGGTACCAAATGTCATTCTGTCCGTCATATCACCTCTCTCATTTCCAGGTGAAGAACCTGCGCTCCATGGTGTCTCGTGCAGCTATGGAAACGCTAGCCCACCTGCACGCTCACCTGGGGCGAGACATGGATGCTGTGGCTGAGTACACAGCCCAGACGTTGCTCCCAAAGGCTGGAGAGGCCAACCGTTTTATCAGGGAGGACGTGGAGCTGGGACTCAGCCAGATGGTCCTCAACATCAGCCCCACCCGCAGCATGAACGCCCTCATTAACGCGGGACTCAGGTGAGGGGGGAGAGAAGCTGAGTAGGTTCTCCATCTTATCCATTCTCTTGTCTCTCTTGGTTTGACTCTGTGCTTCTCTGGTTCTTAGGCACCCTAACGCAGCTGTGAGGAAGGTCACCGCACAGCACCTGGAGAAAGTGGCCGAGATCATGGGGGCATCCCGCTTGCTGTGCGGTCAAAGAGACCTGACTGACCGTTTCATTCAGGCTATCAGCTGCCTGGCAGTCGACCCCTTTCAAGGAGTCAGGTGATAATATCAAACTTTGGTTAAGATCATGTGGTGTGGGCCTTTAAGCTGGATTTAGATAAATATTGATAAAGGTTGTTTTCATTAAGTCTGTATGACATCAGAAGAATTTCAAATGTTTTTGTCAGTTACTAATAGTGCACAATGTTGCTTTAATTAATTCTGTTGTTGTTGTTATTAATGAGTTGGTGTTTATCTCTTCATTGAAAAAAATGGCTATTGGTGTATTTTGTGTTTGAAACAGGACCCACGCCCATAACATTCTGGCCTTTTTATCATCCCATCCTGACCTTGTTGAGATGGTGGACATGTTTGTCCCTCAAAAAGATCGGTTTGCCATCAGAAATATCATCAATAGGTGCCAAAAATAGGTAGGAGTGAAAAACATCAGTGGACACCATAAACGTTTTTTATTTTACATGCATTTAGAGGTGAGAAATGTGCCTAAAACTTATATTATTTCTGCAGAAGTCTATATTGAAGTGCAGACTCTGGTTGGAGACATCAGATGTTCACTCAGCACAGAAGTCTTAAGAGTCTAAGACTATTTTGATGAGTGCTATGGGTGACTGCTATGGATATCAGAGGGCAATAAAACTATACTGCTGCACACAGATTACTTTGTTGTATTGATGATTCATGGTGATGCCCAATGAAAATTAATGAAATATGAATAAGAAATAGAAGAGAATATAAATCTCTGTTGTGCAAATAGAATACATCACTCTCAAGTTGGGCCAAAGTTTGTACTACTTAAGAATATTAAGTAGATTTTGGAGAACCCTCCTACAGTATAACTTACACCATTTCTAGTGGTTCCACAACAGTCCCCAGCACAGAGCGTGCTTTCTTAAGAAACTTGTTTAGTTGTGATTCACAAGTTCACAAGTGCTCCTAACTGCTTGTGTTGTATGGGTGTCACACCCACAATATGCTGTTAGTTACTGTTTGTACAAGACATGAAATCAACATTTGAGTTGAGTAACAGCAGCACCCTCTACTGGCCAGAACAAATGGATGTGCAGTACTCTGATAATGGAAAGAGATTTTAGGATGACAGAATAGCAACAGGTCTGGCTATCAGCGGCATATATAATGCAACACACAACTTATTTGCATTAAGTCAATGTTGAAGTGGTGGGGGTGGTGGTTAACTAAGAGAAGTTCCTGACTGATAAAGCAGCTTTTAGAACCTCAGTCAGAAGCATCTTTTGCTCCTCCTACTGCACAATTTAACTTAGGTAGCTCACATGCTGACAGTCATTTAAGAGGAAATTACAGAAGGCTGTCTCTCAGTGTGTATGTACAAAGTAAGTGCCAAAAGTTTTAATATTCTTACCACTTGTTCTGCAAAAGTTTTCATGTTGAAATGCAAGATATGATGGTATCATGCCTACTAATACCTAATTATGCAGAATATATGATAGTATTATGATGGTGTGTGTAATAATATCCAAAGTGACTTTCAAAAAGGGGGATTAACATTCAAGATACAACACAAGAAAACGTTATACATATACAACCTTACTTAGAGGAAAGGGATAGCAGTTGAAAGTGCAAATGTGTGATAATTGTAAGTGCATACTGCATAGTCAGTGCCTTCCGGGTAATTAGAGGTTTTAGTGCAAGAGAGAGGCTTCCAGAATATCTTGAAGATGGACAGAGTGTCTGTTGCCCTAGAGCCGTGGTTCTCAAAGTGTGGTCCGGGGACCACTGGTGGTCCGTGAGCAAGCTCAAGTGGTCCGCGAGGTGATTACCATAAAAATATGTGAATTTAGTCTGTCATTATTTGAAGGCCAAAGATTAGTTGTTCACTGAATATAAGATGCAGACCTATTCTTTATTAAAACATTTGAAGTGCCTACTCTATAAATGACTTGGTTAAAGGGTAGCAGCATGTGACTTGATGAGGGGGCGTGAGGGCAGATGATCCCTGAAAACACATTTTTTGGGCAAAGTGGTCCTTGGTCTGAAAAAGTTTAAGAAACACTGCTCTAGAGGTACATGGAGGGTCAGCATGAACTCAGCATGAAATAGTAGATGAGAATAGCGTGACTTGACCTGTGCAAGGTGTTGGCAGTGCTAGACAACATTCCTTGGCGGACCGGAGTGGTTGGAGGGTAACCATGGCCTTATGAGGATATTATGGTAGTTTGGGAGCAGATCCATCAAGTTGTAGCCTGCTCTCATCTTAAAAAGGAGTCTTTTGTGTTGGGCTTAGGGTTTTTTTTTTTTGAGTTATCAGTTACGCCTAACACCTGATATTTATACACACACACACACACACACACACACACACACACACATATATATATATATATATATATATATATGGGCAATTCCACGAAAAAGTAAACCTCACCTTAAAACTTTAAGTCTCACCTACATGGACATACAAATTCTTTCAGAAAACTTCCAATACAAAAAAGTATTGTCTCGATGTAAATATTCAACTGAGCAAGTTTCGAAAGGATATCTGTTTGTTAAAATTTTTACCCTATTCAGCTATAATGTAAGTCTATGGAGGGGCTTATAATGGGCATAAGTGGGTGATAACACACACAAAGCTGCAATGCTATCAGTTATTTTTTATTGTTGTATTACTATTTCTGACGTTACAGGTTAAAATCCACCGTTTACAATTGTTTTGTATCGTTTTGGAGGGTTTTTCCAGACGTCACGTCCATAACGTCACATCCATAACGCCATTTCTCCCAATGAAAACCAACTTTTTAAAAATTTACATTTGAAATTAAGTCTTTCTCTGTCTTTACTGAGGTGTCCTGTTTTGTATGAATGTAGTAATATTTACATTTCTCTAAAAAATTCACACACTTCACAGCAAAAACTACGCTCTCTCAAAAGTTTGTCCGTTTTTCGTCACATCCATAACGCAAATTGAACGGCTCATATTCTTATAATGTAAATCATGATATACATTTTTTTGTGTTTGCCTATATTCAGCCATGGAGTTTGCATAAGAATATGAACAAAATTGTGAAATACTGCTAGGTTTGCGGAGGTTATGTGGCATTTTGTTCATCAATAATGCATGAAAATGTCACGTCCATAACGCTGGAATTGCCCATATATATATATATATATATATATATACAGTACAGTCCAAAAGTTTGGACACACCCCCTCATTCAATGCAATTCATTTATTTCCAGGACAATTTATATCGTAGATTCTCACTAAAGGCATCAAAACTATGAATGAACACATATGAAATTATGTGCTTAACAAAAAAGTGTGAGGTTATGACAAATTTTTGGACCTGAACCCGATCAAGATGGTTTGGGGTGAGCTGGACCGCAGAGTGAAGGCAAAAGAGCCGACAAGTTCTTAGCATCTGTGGGAATGAATAACTCTTCAAGACAGTTGGAAAACCATTTCAGGTGACTACCTCTTGAAGCTCATCCAAAAAATAAAAAGAGGACAAAGCACTTATCAAAACAAAAAATGAATACTTCGATGAAACAAGAGTATAAAACATGTTTTCAGTTATCTCACACTTTTTTTATTAAGTACATAATGCCACGTGTCCATTCATAAGTTTGTTTATTTTGTAGATTGTCACTGAAGGCAACAGTCATGAAAATAAAGTAAATAATTTAATGGGAAAGTGTGTCCAAACTTTTGGTCTGTACTGTATATATATATATATATATATATATATATATATGATTATTACAATTGCATTAAATGTATTGAATAATAAGGTGATTTAATTTCTTTGCCAGTTCTGGAAGAACTCATAGCAAAATATCAAATATACTAAACAGTTTATATTTTCATGATGTTCATAATTACAGGTTATTGCAGACATGTTCTCCTGGGGAACTCTATTGGTTGCATTCATTCTGTCTCCACCAGGTCTGGTAATCTATTTGTATACTGGTATTATTTAATGAAACTTTTCTGTCCTGTTTTCAAATATGAGGCTTGTTTTAAATGTGTACGCCTATCCTGTCCCTTAGCCTACAGTACTTCATCACACAGACTACCCTCTTCTTTTTCTTTGCAAATCATCATTAGGTTGATTTTGTTCTACACATAGACAGACTAGCCCTGATGATGGAGAATTATGATAAGATGTTGGTTTGAATTTGAACTTATTTGCCATTAGATGCTGAAATTATTTCTTTACAAAAATAGTAAAAAGGCAGGAGTCAATCGATAGTCATTAGAGATAGCCTTTTAAGAATTTGAAGAGTTCGAAGAGTATATTTTTCTCACCCTCATCAAGTGTTTCAGGGGCAACTGATTTAAGATATCTAATAACAAAGCAGCCTTGTGTATTTTGTGTAGGTGTTTCAGGACAGGATTATGGTGTGACATACAGTTCCAGAGAGATCTGTGTTCCAGCTGGGTCTGTGGTGGAGATTCCCTGCACATACACTTACCCAACAGAGCACACAGTTCAGAGGGCCTTCTGGTTTGTGAAGTGGGAGAGAGGCAGCCCGGATCCTGAAGACTTGTGTCAGAGTGCAGACTATCACAATCGATGTGAATATATTGGGAATAAAGACCATGACTGTACTCTCAGGATTAAAGATGTGAAGAGGACGGACTCTACAAAAAAATGTAGATTTACGTTCATCACAGACGCTGAGTGACGGCGATTTTTAGGCCAGGAGGAGAGTCTACATGTTGTGGGTAATTATCCAACAATATCAAATTATCTCACACCAACAGTCTGTAGTATACAGTATATCTAGCATCATATACAGCAAGTCGATATACAGAGAAAGCACATACAATAGGCTAGCGGCTATTGAATACTGATTAGTAATCAATTAGTAATAATGAATACTATTGAATAGCCTGAGACAGTAAAGTAATACTGATTTATCTTTATTCAATTTATTTATTGCATTTAATATGCATATTGTCAGTGAAGTGGTTTGATTTATTGCATTGTGATGAAGACTACCTGACTTATAACATGTCAATATTGTAAATGACATAGGCTACTGTGACACAAGAATCATACTCTCTTATTGTCTACCATTAGGCTATAATGAGATGTAATAAAGTTTTCTTGAATCTTGAATCTGTGCATGTCCGTATATTTCTACAGCAAAAATCTATTCTTTAATAAACTAGATGCACCGCATGGCGGTACAAAATATGATCGCCGCTCAGTTTTGCATATTCTCTGCATATATATGATGCTTGTCAACTTGTTTGTATCTCTCTCATGTTATAAATGTGTGTCTGCATGAGTGAGTTTGCTTTTGTGTACAAGTATAAGAGTGTGTGTGTGTGTGTGTGTGTGTGTGTGTGTGTGTGTGTGTGTGTGTGTGTGTACCTGTGCGCATGTGTGCTTGTGTGTACAGTATGTAGTGTGTGTGTTTGTGTGTGTGTGTGTGTGTGTACCCGTGCGCATGTGTGCTTGTGTGTATGTAGTTATATATGAGCACTATGGCAAGCCGTTCAGGAAAAAAAACTTGAATATATTGAATGAAGTCCTGAATATATTGAATGAAACTCCGAATAAATTGAATGAAAGAAAACCTTGAATATATTGAATGAAGTCCCGAATATATTGAATGAAACTCCGAATATATTGAATGAAAGAAAACCTTGAATATATGGAATGAAACTCCAAATATATTGAATGAAGTCTCAAATATATTGAGTGAAGTCCCGAATATATTGAATGAAACTCTGAATATATTGAATGAAACCCTGAATATATTGAATGAAGTCCCGAATATATTGAATGAAAATCTGAATATAATGAATGAAGTCCCGAATGTATTGAATGAAGTCCCGAATATATTGAATGAAACTCCGAATATATTGAATGAAACCCCGAATATATTGAATGAAGTCCCGAATTATTGAATGAAACTTGCCTCATCCGAGGTCAGTGCCGGCGGGCATCTTATGTGTGTCACAAGTATGGAAATGCCTTTGACCAGTCAGTACCGCTTGGGTGGAGTGGTTGGCAATGAATAAATGAAGCAATAATATTAAATAAATTACAGTTTTATTAATAATTTCATTGATTGCAGCTGCAAGGTAAAATAGTTTAGTTAAGTCACAGTCAATTATTTTGGCCGAGTAGTAATTAATCCAGCCGCGTTACCACCACCAGTGAACAGCACAGGAAGCGGCGACGATCCCACTGAAGCTAGCTGCTACGCCAACCTTCAGTGGGATCGTCGCCACTTCTAGCTTCTTCAGTGGGATCGTCGCCGCTAGCTAGCGGCTACGCTAACCTTCAGTGGGATCGTCCCTGCTTCAGTGGTATCGTCGCCGCTAGCTAGCTGCTACGCCAACCTTCAGTGGGATCGTCGCCGCTTCCTGTGCTGTACAGGTGGTAACGCAGCTGGATTACTACTCGGCCAGCTCTGTACTCGGCCAAAATAACTGACTGTGACTTAACTAAACTATTTTACCTTGCAGCTGCAATCAATGAAATTATTAATAAAACTATAATTTATTTAATATTTTTGCCTCATTTACTCATTCACTCCACCCAAACGGTACTGCCTGGTCATGGGCATTTCCATAGATACAGACGGCAAGTCCGGGCACACCCATAAAATCAGCACCTCGTGTCCCCCATGTGGGGGAAAACAAACCCTAAATTAGTGAAGGAATCAATGGCATGCTAAGCTACAAGTTACACTGATCACAAACTACAAGGAGCCAGACACATTTTTGAGGGCAATGCCTGAAGGTAGTAATGATGGTCCGATGGTCCGATGTGAATTCTGAACTTCACACCCCTCCAAACGCGATACTGATGACAATCTAGATGATGTTTGTTAGCTTCATTAGCTTGCTAACTAGCCAACTTCATTGATCACCACAGTAAATGTAGCTAACTTTAGCTTGCTTAACTGAGCTAATCAGACTTGTGATTGAAAGTTGCTTTACTTTTGACAGGAGCAGAGACGGCTCATGACATTTCTGTTAGTGTAACTGCAATAAACAAATGATGGAAAAATTATTTTAGTCTAAACACAAGTAGGCAAACAGGTCATGATTAGACAAAACATCTAATATGGACTTTGTTCAATTTTACTTAGCAATCTTTTATTGTTAAGCAACTTTCTCTACCTTGTCCATTCACCATAATGTTAAATTGGCCTCTGTTATCCCCCACGCTGACTCCACCCTAGCATTTTGGGGGCGTTAACCGTACTTGCCGTCTGTATCTATACTGGTGACACACATAAGATGGCCGCCGGCACTGACCTCAGATGAGGAAAGTTTCATTCAATATATTCGGTCCTTCATTCAATATATTCGGGGTTTTATGCAATATATTCGGGACTTCATTCAATATATTCGGAGTTTCATTCAATATATTCGGGACTTCATTCAATATATTCGGAGTTTCATTCAATATATTCGGGACTTCATTCAATATATTCAAGGTTTTCTTTCATTCAATATATTCGGAGTTTCATTCAATATATTCAAGGTTTTTTTTCCTGAACGCCTTGCCATAGAGCACATATGATGTAGGCTAAAAGATCTTTTGAATTTGGTAACCCAGTGACCATTCACTTAATAGCACCATCTACAGGCCAATCGTTGTACTGTCATTAAATGTACATATAAATTCATTTATTTTATAGCCCCCCATGGATGAAATTCCACAAAACTTGACATATTCCCACAAGATGTCAGGTTCATCATACACATTAAATTTGGTGCAGTTTAGAACATCTGATGTAAAGATAGGGGCAATTAAAGCAGTATAATATTGCATTTTAATTTTTTACCATGGGGGTGCAAATCACAAATGACTGGTTATTAGCTAAGTTGATGTGGGCTCTTGAGACCAACATTCCATAAGAATTTCATCATCCTCAATGTCACGGATCAGGTAGTTTTTTAGGAAAAACTGCATTTTTGGGGTTTCACGGGGGGGCCACGCAAAGATGGAGTGGCCCCCGGGGACCAAACGAAATTTTTCCGTAAAAGTCTACAGGGGCTACATGCCCACCAAGTTTCATGTGCCCCGGTGTTACGGTGTCCCGGGAATCATTGACCAAAAATTCAGGAAGTAGATGACGGGAGAAAAAAAAAAAAAAAAAAAAACTTTGACAATCATTATATGCTGTTTTCCCAAGTAAGTAAGCTCTCTTGTCCCCAAAGATCCTCCCAAGGTGAATCAAAAGAAGGAGGGAAAGAAAGTGACCCTGACCTGCACCTCTGACTGCCCTCCACACTCCAACCCCTCCTACATCTGGTACAGGAACAGACAGCCTGTGGAGGACAGACAGGCATCAGGGGAAATCCTAGTGATAGACCCAGTCAGCAAACATGACTGGGGACATTATTCCTGTGCTATAAGAGGACATGAGGATCAACCATCTCCACCAGAGTGTAAGTGGGATTTTTATTGATTAGATCCAGACTCATTTAGATTTGGATGAATAAGTGTTGGATTACCCTTCTCCTCTATGTGCTTGTGACAGATTGTGTGTGTGTGTGTGTGTGTGTGTGTGTGTGTGTGTGTGTGTGTGCTGCTGGAGTGTGACTTATACCCACCAGGAGATCTGTGCTGTAGTGGGTTCCTCAGTAGACATACAGTGTTACTATTCCTACCCCAGTGGCAATGCTGTCATAAAAACACTCTGGTATTTTAAAAAAACAGAGAAGGATTTTACTAATGAAAAGTCTAATGGCCACATGGAATATCTTGGAGATAAGAATAATGACTGTAGCCTGAGAATAAAGGACCTGAGAACAGAACACAAAGGACCATACTTTTTCAGATTCATAACAAATACTACTGGTGGGAAATTTAGTGGAGAAAGTGTTTCTGTCTCTTTGACAGGTACATTTACTCTTGTCACAGTGCACTCCTTACACATAATACTTTAAATACTTTTTAGCCATGTATTTTTTTTAATCGTAATGCTGTATGTGTTAAGGTAACTTTATTACAGGTCCAATAGAGATGTGAAAAGGAAAAAACAATACTGAACTTGCAGGGGCATTTTAGACAATAAATAATAGACACAGTTAATGTCCCTTATTCTCCCAGCACTAAAGGTGGATAAAACTGAAACCAGACGGAAAGTGACTCTGACCTGCAACTCCACCTGCCCTCCAAACTCCAACCCCTCCTACATCTGGTACAGAAACAGACAGCCTGTGGAGCCTAAACAGGCATCAGGCAAAACTCTGGTGTTAGACCCAGTCAGCAAAGATAATGGGGGACAATATTCCTGTGCTCTAAAAGGACATGAAGATCAACCATCTCCACCAGAGTGTAAGTGAAATCAAGAACTGGTTCAGAAACAGCAAAGAAAGTTTTACCTTTTTCCCATGCATTCTGTGTGACTTGTTAAATTTATGATGATAGAAAGTTTGTTGTCAGGGTCAAATATGCAATGTCTAATATGCTTCATCACAGTATGAATATTGATTTATCTTAAAGATTTGTCTTTAAAACGTTTGGGTTACACTTTATTTGAAGGTACCGTCATAAGACTGACATGACACTGTCATTAACTATGACATGACATTGTCATGAATCTGTCATAAACTTTATACACCTGTCATGACTTCTGTCATCAAGTGTCACCTGATATTTGTCATGATTAGGGTTAGAGTTAGGGTTAGGGTATGTCAGAAGTCATGACAGGTTTGTTAAGTTTATGACAGTTTATGACAGATTCTTGACAATGTCATGTCATAGCTTCAAATAAAGTGTTACAAAAGTTTGTGACTACGCTCTGAACTTTGTGTGTGTGTGTGTGTGTGTGTGTGTGTGTGTGTGTGTGTGTGTGTGTGTGTGTGTGTGTGTGTGATTTCAGGTGTTTCAACCTGCTTGATGGTGACTTATGTCCAGCAGCAAATCTGCGCTTTGGAGAGTTCCTCAGTGGACATAAGGTGTGAATATTTATACCCCAGTGACAATACTGTTACAGAAACACGCTGGTATTTCAACTCAGAGAGAATTGATTTCAGTGTGGATAACATACATATGGAATATGCTGGAAATAAGACTCATGACTGCAGTCTGAGGATAAAAGACCTGAGTCTGGAACATTCAGGACATTTTTACTTTCAGTTTCTAACAAATAAACCGTCTGACTTTTCTGGGAAACCTGAAGTCTCTCTCACTGTGACAGGTGAGGTCATTTATTTTATTACACAACATGTATGGAAAGTTCACTTTACCTGATGAAATATTGATGTCATTGATGGTAGTGGCGTAATCAATGATATTTGTGACAATCAGGTTTGCAGGTAGTTATTTCCCCTAAAATAGTTACAGAAGGACATCGAGTGATTTTAACCTGCAACACCAGCTGTACTTTGACTGGAAAGCCCACTTACATCTGGTACAAGAATGCTCAACCTGTTACAGGCAAACAAACATCAATGCAGAAGCGCAAACTAAGATCAGCCACCACTGCAGATTCAGGCAGTTACTCCTGTGCTGTTAGAGGACACAACAGTCATCCCTCACCTGCAGTGACTCTCAGCGTCAGGTGTAAGTGATCTAATATTCTTATGCTCTATTAGTGTTGGAAGCTGTCAAAAATGTACTGCCTGTTTTTTGGTACAATTTAATTGCAGTAAAACAGATAGGTGTTAATGCAATGTGTACATCTATACTGTATATGGCTCCATAAATCATGTTTGTGTTTCTTTCATCCAGATGCTCCAAGAAACGTCTCAGTGTCTCACAGTTGGTCTGGGAACATTCTGGAAGGAAGTTCAGTGTCCCTGACCTGCAACAGTGATGCCAACCCACCTGTGCACACCTACACCTGGTACAAGATGGAAAAGGATCAATCCATTCAGATAGGATTGGGACAGAAATACAACATCTCTAATATCGTCTCTCAATATAGTGGCCATTATTACTGTAAAGCGCAGAATGCAGTCGGTGCCAAGAATTCTTCAGCATATTTCTTCGATGTTCAGGTGAAATATTGGAGGGCAACTCTGTGACTCTGAGCTGCAGCAGTGATGCCAACCCACCAGTACACAACTACACCTGGTACAAGATCAGCAGAGACCAAATACAAACTTCATTAGGATCAGAGCAGAATTACAGCATCACCAACATCAGCTCTGAGGACATGGGCCAATACTACTGTGGAGTGACAAACACAGTTGGGTCTAGTAGCTCTGCACTGATACATCTCAATGTTTCTTGTAAGTAGTGCAGACTTATTCATAATCCCACCATTTTATTCTTATCATGTACAGTGTTCAGTCTTTATTAACAGCTTTCCCATCTTTGCCCGAACTAGATTCCCCAAAGAACACATTATTAAGCGTTAATGAAATCCTAGAGGGGAGCTCAGTGTCTCTGACCTGCAGCAGTGATGCAAACCCACCTGTGCACAACTACACCTGGTTTAAGAAGACTGGAAATGAGTCTGTGCTTGCAGCCACAGGGACTAGTAACTTGACTGTGGTTTTTGGAGATGTGGGACTGTACTATTGCGTGGCACACAATACATATGGCTCTCAGAGCTCCTCTGCAGTTGAAGTGGCATTTAGAGGTATTTTGTCAGTCTTAATATTTAAAAAAGTTTGTGAAGTGAATTTATAATAATATAAGGAGAAGTATTTTGTATGTTCCTATACAAATGCCTTTCTTGTGCATTTACTTTTATGCACTGGCAATATCTCTGTTGATAAAGTACAGTATAACATCGAAACATCCTACCTACATTAACGGCTACTGTTTTGCCCTGTAGAATCTGTAGGGCCCATCTCCCTGTCCAGACTGCTCTGCTCTCTGCTGCTGGTGTTCCAGTATCTGCTGTTGACTGTCATAGTGCTGATCAATATCCACAGGGCCTCATGTAAGTCACTCTCCTAGACCAGTAAAAACATTTGGGGTGTACATTTATTTAAATAATAATGAAATGCATACTGGTAATTAAAAGCAAATAACATGTTTGAAAAAGTGAATGTTATCCCCATGTGTTTGACAGGTTGTTCGAAAAGAGAAAATCCTGATGTGGACACGAGTGGAAACGCTGTAGTGGAGGACTAATTTACTCTTCATCGAGAGGAGTGTGTCATGATGAGTATTTGCTTTTCAGTTTGTGTGTGTGTGTGTGTGTGTGTGTGTGTGTGTGTGTGTGTGTGTGTGTGTGTGTGTGTGTGTGTGTGATTGTGTGTGTGTGGTTCAGAGTCCTGGAAGGAGTAATCAAAATGGGGTGAATTGTGAAAGTTAATAGATCAAATTAAGAATTCTCTGATCCCTAAAGTAACTTTTTGGTGTCATTCCTTTTCTGATTCTCATTCTAGTTTTAGTGGCGTTCCTAAGGCTTTGCTGTTTGTTGTTGTTGTTGTTGTTGTTGGGTCAGTATGAGTCAAGACTCAAAGTCAGTCAAGATAAATCCAACTTGACTGTAACTGTCATAATTTTCAAACTGAACGAAGAAGTCTTCAAATCAATGATTATAACCAGATCTATGAATTGTTCGTTTTTTTCTTGCCTATCTAGACCATTGTCATTCATTTATTCAATCTTAAGAAAAGGCTGAATCTCAATGTCTGCCCCAAGCCCTGAACCCTCAAAGAGTTAGCTAGAATGAATCTGCCTTGTGATTGGCCAGTTCATGGCAGTTAAGTCTTTAAGTTAAGGCTTCAGGGATTAGGGTTCAGGGATTCATTTTTTTGTTAACCCTTTAACTTGCACACCCTGAAAAACACTTTATAAAAATTATTTTTTTGTTTCATCCTGCTCTATTAGCCTGACATATGATGTAGAAAAAAGATTTTTTTTCATAGGGCCTATCGTTCCCATTTTATGAACCTCTACCAAACGGTCACAAAGTCAATTTATGGTAAAAATCAGTTTTTCATTGTTTTGAGCCATTTTAGTGTAAAAAAGTGTTATTTTTATTTAAGAAAGTTTACTATATTGAAAAGGCATATGGGAAAAACATTTTCATTGTATTTAAAACTTTTTATTATAAAAGGAAATGCAGTTTTGATTAAAAATAAACGGAAATACATGAAAAAAATCGCCAAATGTGCCATATGTCCAGTGAAATGGGCAAACGGCAAGGATGTATATTTTCATTTATTAACATTTGTAAAAGTAATTAAGTGATACTCTATTGTATTTAATGCAACAGCACCACATTTTAGCACATATAACCATGAATTAGATTAATTGTACTGAATGGGAATGCATGGGAATCACCATTGAGAGTGACCCAATATCATTTAGAACACTTCAATGCAATTGCCTATTGGTTTTGAACTGTCTGAAACCTCTCTTTACTAAATTACCTAGAATCCTGATGCAACTGTACCATTCCTTATTCCACTTTTAGCTGCCTTCTCCCAACTGAATGAGATCTCCATTGAAAACGCATTGAATTGCATTGGAAACATATTTGATATAATTTGATGTAAAACATAGTTAAACATGACTTTTAAATCTTTAAATGCTGTGTTTACAGTGGTAGCATACATTTAGAAACATTTTTTGATTATTAATATCACTAATTTAGAAACTTGTTGAGAGCCTCTATTATTCTCTATGGGAAACTGACTTTTACCATAAATTGACTTATCAACCGTTTGGTCACACATATCTTTAAAAAATTATTTAACCATGAAGATGTTATTTTATTTCTTAGGAAAGTGAATTAATATGTTATTTGACTTCATTTAAACATAATTATGAAGAAAAAAAAATCTTACATTTACAAACCTGACAGATGTGAGCCCACAAAATATGGCCGAAATCATACATGTTCCATTCTTTAAATCATGTATACTTAAAAGGTGTGGTATTCGAAAGTAAAGGGGTGCTGACATTTTTTTTTGTGCTTAACATGTAGTGCACTAGTGGTAGAAAAGGCTCAGTATGGTTGAATTCACAACAGGTGAAAATATGATGAAATATGATGCTTTAAAGTGTGGTCTACCAAACGGTTGAGCTGACAATTAAAGGGTTAACAAGCTTTTGTTAATAATATTGCATGATGTAAATAAAAGAAAAGACAACAGAGTGTGGCTACTGTTTCATTATTTTTATCATTTGGATCAGCAGTGCTGACCCTCTCATTCCTTCAAATGAAATTGACAAACATTAGCCAGCTCCTTTTCCTTTTTTGGTTGTTTATTTTGAAAGTTTTTTGTTGACTCTGAATACACTTTTTTTTTAGCCTACCTAAGTGATTGTATTTCTCACTATGTCAATATTAGTTGTTTTACTTATTTATATAATTTCATTAGAAAGTTATACCCCTACACCACAGTACCGGACTATTGACTAGTCCATTGAGTTACACAGTCTTCAGTCATTCTAGGGTTGGAAATAGATGCCCATTGAGAGTGGTCAGACTCTCAACACAGTGTGGGTAAGGCTAGTTCAAAACACTGTTAACTTCCACCAAAAAACAAGTTTGAAGTGTTAAACCACAGTGCTACTTACCATGCAGTACATGAACCATCTTTCTTCTCCATAAACCTGTCTGGAAAAGAAAAGAAAATATTTAGATTAAAAAAAAATAAAATAAAAAATACAACAATAATCGGCTGCGCCTCGTGCCTAACAACACCTGTGCTAAAACCAGCATTACTTATTGCTTACTTAATTATAAATAAGTGGTAATTCCATTACTTTATGTAAGTGATAACTGCTGACAAGGTGACCGGTTCTAAATAATGACGAGGTGAAGGTCTACAACTTTAGTCGGCTATATTGAACCTATGGGGGCAGGTGGAACTGAAGAGCTGATGGTTCAATATTTGATCTGTGATGTATGAAGTTTTTTTTCTTTTCTTTTTTTTTTTTTTTTTGGAGCCTATCAGCCTAACGGCTCTTGAGCTCAAACAAAAGGTATAAAATTTAAAACTCATTTAAAACTGACGGGCCTCTTGTTTTGTTTAGACTTGTAGCGGCTATTCTGGAACTTTTTACTCAAACTGCTACCGTTCTTCACATTTGCAATTCTGTATGCTTTTAATTTCACATTTACAAGGCCAACTAGCATATCAATATATACAGTATGCACTTTAACCTGCTCAATCAGGCCCAATTCACACCACATCACATGTTTGTTTTTCATTTTGGAGCCCAAGTTTACACATTAAACTTTGCTCACTAATCTGATATAAAGTGCAAAGTTCTATCGACTGAGAAAACTCAAAGGCCTTATTTTGAGGAAAGATGTGAGGATGACAATCAGTCACATGTCAATAAGTCTAAAAATTGTATATATTGTGTCATTGTTTCTTGGCAAAATCTTACATTCATGTTATCATAATATGCAACACAAATCCATCATCAAATTAATTAGTTTAGTTTATTCTGAAGGAAGATTCTCCCAGCCTATGATAGAGCCCTCTTGTGGTTGTGATAGGTCCTGATCCTGGGTAGGCTATAATATCCCAGCACTGCAGATTTGTTTTATAGGCTACCTACTTACGTTTGATTTGAAAAGAAGAATTCTTCTCAGGACAACTGTAGGCATCAAAACCTCGGAAGTAGGCCTAATGCACCGCTCTTGGCCCCTGACGTTTTTCAGATGGCAAAATGTGTATAACATGGTATTCGTTATCTTTATATATCTACACCAAACTACTTAAAACGTTGTCGTAGTAGGCTACCCAACGAGATTTCTTTTCTCTCTTTTTTTTGCCACTGCCAGTCCATGACAAAATAGCCTACCACGCAGAAGCGTCACTGTTCTTGCTCTCCACTAGAGGGCAAGAGCGCATTATAAGCGGATACATTCATTTCGCTGTCGTTTGAGTCTATTTAGGCACGTGAAAACTATCTTGTTCAGCAACGTCAAATGAGGGAACGATGTTGGTGCCACGGGAATTGTCGTGATAAGCTAGCCTATGTGATGGTCTTCAATTAGGACTCCGAAAGCAGATTTGTTTTATTCAAAAAAATTGGTTTCAATTTGCTTACAACAACTCGCGGTGATTTCCGTAGATGAAATAAAATTACATTAGAATTGTTTATGGTTTGTTGTCCTAGGCCTAGTCTACAATAACGGGGTAGGCTATTATGACCCTGAACTCGAGGGATTTGGATTATCGCACTATTTTTAATAGACTGCACACATATTTAATAATAAACTATCGACAGGAGACTTAGGCCGTTACGCTTTTACAACGTTGTGTTTATTTTGGGGCTTGCACCTGGACACGTTCAAACAAAGATTATAAAATAGGCCTACAGCTCCGCTTTTACCCTCTCTGGTTCAAACAGAGACGGCCTACTTTAGAACCCTTGGTTTAGACGAGGGACTCCAACATGCGTCATAATGGTGAGGTCGATGACGATGACATACCCAACACGAAACGAGAAACTTCTCATAATTTGTAGCTTCTCATGAAGACACACATGCTTTAGGATACTCTTGATGGACGATGGATTCCCAAAGTCTTCAAGAGGAGTTGAAAAAAATCCAGAAACAAAATGGGGAGTTGAAAATTATTATGCAGCATCTCCAGAGGGAAGTTTTGGAGCAGAGGAATAGACCCACCCAGCTTTACACCTCAGCATGTGTGAGTTCCCGCTAAATAATTTAGTTCAAATGAAATCTAATTCAACAACCTAAACTATTATGTTCCCATAAGATTGCCAGAAGAAGCCTAGGAAAATATATGATACATGATGGTATACATTTAGTAGCCTAACAAGTCCGATTTCAAAAACTTCAGAGGCCAAAGTTAAAATCTTAAAGGTTGTAGGTCAAATTGGTTTCTTATGATAACCCTTCAACTGTAGCAGGGATAGGTCATAGATATGAATTTACTATGGGATAGGGCTTAGGTTTACCAAACAAACTATATTATTGTAGCCATAGAAACGTAGAAACATGTTGCCTCTACTCTCTCTGCATTCTCAGCATTGCCTGCATCATCACCATCATCATCTCCACCCTCATCTTCTGCCGGTGCCCCCTCAACACCACAATCCCACAATGCTCGGCGGCTCTCTCCAGCCCCTCAGAGCTGGTGTGGCACGTGGTGGGCATGAGATGTTGTCCCCCATCACCTCTGCACCCTCCAAGCAGCAGCAGCAGCAGCAGTCCGGCTCCTCATCCTCCTCCTTGCTGGCTGTCGCTGCCAAGGGCCATGACCCCGTCTTTATTGACCTGTTGCTGGGTGACAGATTGCCCAAAGCAAGAGGCCCACATCCCCTGGGCAAGAGGAACTTGGCAGGCATTGATCGTGCCCACCCACTGACGCCACTCCATCACCCAACGACTCCGAGTGGTGTTTCCAGGGACAACACGACACCTGTTCCTGCCATCACCAAGACAACAGATAAAAGTCTGAAGTCTGAAAAAGTGAAGGCAAGGAGCAGTGTGAAACCCACCCAGGAAGTTGGATTGGAGGCCAGGGGTCACCATGACAACGGTTGCCAAGCCAAAGCTGACGCAGATCAGTCAGAGGAGGAGCTGGTTGTCCAGTACACCTGGGCCCAGCTGAGACCGGAGGCCCTGGATGTTGCTGAAGCCATCAGACTGGCCAGTCTCGGCTGCAGCAGTGCCCCCAGCGGTGATGCCAGTGTCCTGGGCCGCACAGGCAGCTCTGTGGGCAGCCTGAGCCCTGTGGACCCGAGGACTCCGTCAGTGTTGCGGAACCTTCCTCCCATCAGGACCCCGACTCCACCCACCGCACCCACTCTGGCCGCTACTCCTGCGCCCCCGCAGACCGCCAAACCCCAGGCAACCAATCACAAGCAGTTCCGCAGTAGACTGCCCCGCCTGAAGAAGGCAACGGCACTGAATGTGGCCACTGCTGTGACAGGTAGGTGAATAAGCTTAAACACGCAACGTAAGTTTACACACACACACGCACACCCCTCTACCTGTTCTTCACACACCCTCACTCACTCAGACACACTCAATAATGTCTCATGTCATAGCCTTGGAACACAAGATTATAATCTGGAAATCAAATATACTGTAATTACCAGCGGCAGCCCTGATAAACGATAATGAGTTTAAGAGGAGAAGCACATATAGACCATTTGATGTAACCTTGCTAAATTAAACTTTAGAGCAATGCAGTTCATAATAACATGTAGTAAAGTTTGTTAAGGTAGTGTAGAGACAGGAAGTCAGACAAAACACATTTGACCTTTGACCTCTCAGAGCACAAGCCTGAGGAGTCTGTGGCGGCAGGGAAGAAGGAGGAAGTGATTGAGTGTAAGGAGGTGAAGAAAAAGCCAGTGAGAGTGGCAAAGCGAAGCACCAAGCCTCAGCAGACCAGGGAGCTTCCAGAGCTGGCCAGACTGCCTCCTGTGGCCTGCCCAGAGGAGACCATCCTGCAGGCCTTCAGCCTACTTGAACAGGATGACTGGTGGGGGAATAGCTACAATAGGCTAGGCTAACTAATTATCTGTAGATAATTCATGGGCCTCAGAGTAAGACAGGCTTGGCTTTATTAATATTATTAGGATGTATATTAATATGAATATATTCAAACAACCCTATAGGCTTTCATCTAGGCTACTCTAAACTGCAATAACAAATTTCTGTTAAACTCATGTTTTTCTGTGCTGAGGATAAGCCACACTATGGCAGGAGCTACCAGAGGACTAACCCTCCACTGCAGTCCTACTACCCTGGGCATCCATGTGGCCTAATGGAGTTGGGCACCCCTGATGCTCCACATGGAGCAGGAAGGATTTAACTTAACACTATGATAGACTATTTTAGAGTTAAAGGGATTAGTGTCCAGAATAAATAATAGTAAGCCTGTTGTTTGACATTTTTGAGTGCTGTCAGTATGTATGAGAATGACAGAATTTGTACAATGTAGACTACTATACAAAATAGATATTGAAATAGAAGACAAAGTTAAGTTATGACTGAGACGCAGTCAGATTATAGATTGTACCAAATGCTGTTTTTTCACAAAGCTCGGCAGCCTCAAATAACAGGGCTATGGACTGATTGACTGATTTAAGATGACAGAGACAGATTATTTATTCCATGTCTGGGTGATTGTTATGCAGGGAGCAGAAGATTGAGGCCCTGGTGTCCATCCGGCGTCTCTCTCAGCACCACGCTGAGGTCCTGCTGCCCAGGCTTCATGACGTCTCTCTGGCCGTCAACCATGAGGTCAGAGGCTCTCTGCTTTTTCTTTTTTTTAAGACGTAATGTGTGTGGAAATAACTTGATAATTCTGAACAGGCTTCAATCTAGAGTATATAGGGCTATGTGATTCCGTCACCTTTGTGAACAGTGCAAGAATACAGGTGTAACTAACTTCCTATCTTGAGTCATACGGTACCAAATGTCATTCTGTCTGTCATATTATCTCCCTCATGTCCAGGTGAAGAACCTGCGCTCCATGGTGTCTCGTGCAGCTATGGAAACGCTAGCCCACCTGCACGCTCACCTGGGGCGAGACATGGATGCTGTGGCTGAGTACACAGCCCAGACGTTGCTCCCCAAGGCTGGAGAGGCCAACCGTTTTATCAGGGAGGACGTGGAGCTGGGACTCAGCCACATGGTCCTCAACATCAGCCCCACCCGCAGCATGAACGCCCTCATTAACGCCGGACTCAGGTGAGGGGAGAAAACCTGAGTAGGTTCTCCATCTTATCCATTCTCTTGTCTCTCTTGGTTTGACTCTGTGCTTCTCTGGTTCTTAGGCACCCTAACGCAGCTGTGAGGAAGGTCACCGCACAGCATCTGGAGAAAGTGGCCGAGATCATGGGGGCATCCCGCTTGCTGTGCGGTAAAAGAGACCTGACTGACCGTTTCATTCAGGCTATCAGCTGCCTGGCAGTCGACCCCTTTCAAGGAGTCAGGTAATAATATCAAACAAATCTTTGGTTAAGATCATGTGGCGTGGGCCTTTAAGCTGTAATTAAATAAATATTGATAAAGGATGTTTTCATTAAGTCTGTATGACATCAGAAGGATTTTGAATGTTTTGGTCAGTTACTAATAGTGCACAATGTTGCTTTAATTCTGTAAACAGGACCCACGCCCAGAACATTCTGGCCTTTTTATCGTCCCATCCTGACCTCATTGAGATGGTGGACATGTTTGTCCCTCAAAAAGATCTGTTTGCCATCAAGAATATAATCAACAGGTGCCATAAATAGGTGAGAGAGAAAAACATCAGTGGACACTAAACGTTTTTATTTTACATGCATTTAGTGATGAGAAATGTGCCTAAAACTTTTATTATTCCTGCAGGAGTCCATATTAAAGTGCAGACTCAGACATCAGATGTTCATTCAGCACAGAAGTCTAAGACTATTTTGATGACTGCTATGGGTGACTGCTATCGAAATCAGAGGGCAATAAATACCACTGCACACAGATTACTCTGTTGTATTGATGATTCATGGTGATGTCAATGAAACTTAATGAAATATGAATAATATAAAAAATAGAAGAGAATATAAATCTCTCTCAAATCACTCTCAAGTTGAGCCAAAGTTTTTACTACTTAAGTATGTTAAAGGAGAAGTTTGGTGTGATAAGGACCAAAAGTATATTGCAACCATTGACTGTAAAAATTATGGACAAACCCTGCGTGACGTCACCCATAGAATTTCTTAAGAGCAAAAATGAAGCCAAAATCGGGGTACAGGGCGCTGCCATCTTTGACAGTTGAGTCAACGTTCTAAGCTCGCTAACGCTCGGCCAGTCCAAATAAGGGTAAAAAGGTGGAGTCGGCGTGGCCCCGAGACACGCCCCCAACTTGACGTCTGCTTGTGTGGCCAGCGCAGCATCAACTCGCTAGCCTGGACTCCGTTTCCCGACGGATGCTAGCTAACCACCGTTGTCCGACGCAGTTACTAACGATAAAGATGGCAAACAACGACCAATTCCCAACGCGCTTGAAGTTCTGTCGTAACATGTTAGTCCTGACGACATTGGTTACAACTTACATTGTTCCAACTGCATCGGGTTTAGGCCTAGCACATCTAGGGCAGCAAATTGGTGTTTTGTCAAATCTCCGGTTCGAATCCAGGCGGGAACGAAGTCGTCTTTTTTTATATATATATATTTGACATGCTGTAGCCTACTCGTGATGGTTGGTGACGTGTTGTAAGTTATCTTTGTTTGTTCTTTGAAACTTCTATGGATAACTGGAGCATTTGTGTTTCAAACAGTTGCATCTTACCACATGGTGAAGTTGAAGTGGGAATTAGTTAATCCTGTAGGTGGGGGTAATGCATCAAATGCTCAATTTGACAGTTTTAAGACCCAAACAGACGAGGAAGAGGCTTTAACGACAGCTATACACCTGTCGCTGCAACTACAGTCCCACATCCGATGGTAAGGTCATCCGACGCCGTTGGGGAACGACTCTAAACACTAACGACAGTGAAACTACTGTGGTTGTAACGACTAAGTTCCAGCGACTGTAGTTGTAAAGACTGTAGTCTTACGGATCATTCAGACGGGGCGGCAGGCCGACGGCAACGCTCGGCGTTAACGCTCACATCAGCCAGTCAAAATCATGAATCTTTTGACGCCCTGTTTTGATAGGACAACGCTCGCTGCCGCTGGCACATCATCCGGCAAAAGTTTCAACGCTCTGTAGCCAGCGTTGTCCTATCAAAACACAGCGTCAAAAGATTCACGGTTGTGACTGGCTGATGTGAGCGTTAACGCCGAGCGTTGCCGTCGGCCTGCCGCCCCGTCTGAATGATCCGTTAGCGACAGCTTTGGGTAACACAAATGCCGGACAACCGTCGTTCCAACCACGGAAGTTGCTACGTTAGTTTGCAACGACGCTGTTGGGAAACGGAGTCCAGAAAACGTGTCTATCTTTATGAACATCGGAGCGACAACACCTTTGCTGGTAAGTGTTGAAAACCGTTGGTTTGGTGAGATTTGTAATTGTTCATGCTGTCCAATGATACTTAAATACACGATTATGAACCATATATAGCATAAGGAGTTCTTCAGGCACATGAAACAGGTGTTTGGGTAATGCCAATGCTAAACCAATGGACGCTAGCGTAAGTTAGCTATAATGTCACAACTCGGCTCACTCCACTTTGTCCTACCGTTTGAAATAATTAACGTAGTTTAATTAGTAAATGTACATGGTAGACACTAGACAGTCTAATGTAATTGTACGTCCCCATTCCTGATTACTGAAGCTGGGAGCTAACGTTAACGTTATGGACCTGGGATGACAGAAGTAGCGCAGCTAAAATATAAACAAATTTCGGAGAAAGTTATAGTGAAACGATAGTATCTTAAAATTACTTGTGTGTTGATGAAAAACATTTGTTAACTGTTCAGTGGTCACTAGTCTTGTTTGAAGTGTTGTACAGAAGATGTTCTAGATTAAACTATTGGCAATATTGTTTTAACTTTTTTTTTTTTCCTTTGCAGTTACCATGGTATGGAGGGAGATGGAAGCAAGTTTGCAGTTACAGTTGGAGCCAGGACATTATAGTCTAGAATATTTCTGTTCATTCACAAGCTATGTGTGATATACTTGATTTTGTAGCAACTCTTACCATGCCAACAGACTCACTCTTGAACAAGCCACACAGGCATGTGCCTAGATAAACACACCACAAGACTTAACCCTTTAGATGGATTTGCGATTCTTTCAGATTACATTCCACCTTAAAAATATTAGGTGGCAGACTTGATAGTGATCTAATGCTAGAGATCATTCTGATGTGTCACTGATTTATACCATTACTCTGCTGAATGACACCTGAGGCTTTCAAACCTGGATCTGGTTGACACGATGCCCCTTCCTTCAATTCACACTTAAATCCCCATGGAGTTACATTTCATTTTATTAAAGCTTAAATGAATCAACTTGAAATGTCATCTTATTTCAGCTTGAACTACTTATGAGAAAACCCATGTCAACAATAATTGAAAATACATATGGGTAAACATCAGTAATGCTTAAAAGTATAAAATAGTCACAGGGTGTTTACATAGATACACATGTCTACAAAGATACTAAATAAAGCTTGGGGTTGTTTAAGTTGTGAAAAAGGAAAAAAGAATAATTCTGATAATTACAAAACTAAAATGTGGAGCAATGCCCATAATAATCAATAGTCTACAGTGTCAAAAACCATCTGTGTAGAGTTGCAGATTTGTAGGACAATATTTTGTTTATGCCAAGTCTTTCTGATTATAGGCTACAGATTATGGAATAACCATGTTGAACTTGGTTAAGTACTTTATATACCATGAAAGTTGTGGTCCTCGATGTATACACATAGATATCTGTAGAGCATCAAACATGTTGTGTAAATCATGTCAATTAATAGATTCCAATCACACTCATGGATTGGAGAAATGGGCTGTTGTAAGAACAAATTCATAAAATGTCAATGTATCAATTGTCATGGGATCAGATGATTTCCACCAGTGTCTCTGGTTGTCACAACGATGTCCGGCTCTGAAGAGATGACCATCGACCTGTTCAATCTGACCTCAGCAAACTCCCGTCTGGTCAAAAGTGTCACCTTCCTGTTTCAACTGAACACACCAGATATAAAATGAAATTATTTTTCCTAGTTCTCACTGCATGTAGCAGAAACCAAAATAAACTGTCACAAAAGCTCTAGCACTACATTATTTCACATATTCATCTCATTTGGAATAGGCCATTAAATAGCAGATTGGGTTGTTTCATATAAAGGCAACAAGTAGACTAGATGAGTAGGCCTACCTGTCAAGGTGACAGCACAGCTCAATGGACAGCAGTCAAGTCATGTGTCTCCATGGGTCAGGAAGAGGGCATTTTCCTATGAAAGAAAAAGTTAAAAACGTTAAATCAATCTCTTTCTCAAAATGCAGTAATATGACTATTTGAACATACAGCTGTTTGATACAAGTATGTCAGGACAAGCTGTTTATCATGCAATTGTTTTATTGCCACGTTTGTCTTACATTTAACATTACCCTTAATTCTGATTAACATTAATTACAATAACTACAAACAACGGAGCTCTCTCGGAGTCTCTCATCCGAGAAAAATGGACATCAGGTTAGATCCTCAGTGAGGATATTGCTCATTGGACAAGTTACCAAGTCAGCATTATAACCTACTCATACAAAACCATTTCTTATCTTCTGAGCAGACACAACATTACCCAAACTAACGTTACTTCCCTCCCAGCTTGTTGTAAGATAAATGCATGATTTAACAATAAAGAAGTGGCCTACAGCAACTCTTTCTCGCTAAGCTAAGAGCCCCAGCTGAGCTATGTCATCTATTAGCAGCTCTTGACGTTAGTTCATTTGGACGACTAATATGATAGGGTTTACCACGAACAAACTGAATCCCGTGTATTAATGTTAACGTTATCACCGGATACAAGTTCTCACACTGTCGACGATAATTTTGGGACAGTTTGGTTCATATTAAAACAAACAACGTACAACGTTAGTTTGGCTAACGCTAGCTTTGCTGCTACGTTATCCCACGGATAACCTAGCTTCAGGCTCATGTCTTAAGTCTGTTACGGAAAACAATGTTAATGCCAAGTAAGTCAACAATGTTTACACCACTTCACTCTTCATAAACGCTGATCTATATTATGGGCCTGAGGAAATAATCACCTAATGACAGGACCAGGAAAACGATACTAACGTTAACATGCTAACTTCACCCCAGTTTCATGGCTGCTAGCTAGCGATACTAACGTACGCTACTGTGACAAAGACGAATAATTTCACTTACCGTATAAAATGTTGTGAAGCATTCTTGGATGGTGGTTAACAGCAGAGCAAGACACGTTGGATATATACTGAAATTGTAAGATACGATGATGAAATTACACAGTCAGGAAAAAAGTTCAGCGAAGCTGACGCTGTGCAACGCCAAGGGCAGTTCAGAACCACTCTCTGTTGACTCCAGGCACCTGTCAATCATCTGAACCACGCCCCCTAATTACCTAAAAATGACACTAATCTGTACGTCGAACTAATGTATTTAAAAAAAATTCACCCCCCTCACAGTTGTCGAGGGCTAAAAATGGTTCGACAAGCAAAAAATCCTATTTTGAACCAGGCTGTAAATACCTTTTTTTAACCTGTGAAAATGGCCTTTTTAACATGGGGGTCTATGGAGATTGACTCGCTTTTGCAGCCAGCCCCCAGCGGACGGCTGTGGTATTGCAATTTTAGAACGTTCAGTTTTGGCTTCATTGTCGGGCTTGGAACGTTGCCGCCTGATTGCAACATCATAAAAAAGTTGGAATGTTTGCAAGGAGCAGAATTTTGACATGTTGCTGCAGGCCGGAGAAGACCACTTGCAAGTTGTAGCTTCAGGGGGCACGTAGCAGTATGAAAGAAATTCAGCACAGCGTTAGTTCTGTGTTAGAAAGGGGTAAACAGTCCTCAAATCAAATGTGCAACTTGAAGTAGCATCGCCCTCTACTGGCCAGACTGAATATCGCTGAATATTCTGCATTTCTCTGATAATGGAAAAAGATTTGAGGATGACAAATACAGAAATACTGTTTCTGTGATGTTTAATGGCGTGGATGGGATGGATTGGATTGAATGAATGAATGACGCTGGTAGGCAAGAGCATTCTAACTTGTTTAAATAAGGGTCACTTTTACCGTAAAGTGTTATCCAAATGGGATCTGTGAGCCTAATTTTCAGTTAATGGTGTTTATTTGTTAAAATAATGATTGATATATGTCATCTTGGGTGTGTTGAGTGACTTATGTGAAACCAGATCAAAGGTGTTTTGTGTGCATTTGTGATATCCTCATTCATTTTAGAGGCCACAGTAAACTACACAGGGTTTAAAACAGTGGTTCTCAATGCCCTCCACACACACACACACACACACACAAACACACCACTGGAGTTTTTCTTTACTTGGGTGCCCTTTGCTCTGTATGTAAAACGCTGCCAGGCAATTGGGTATTTACAAATATAACTGAATTGAAAATGCCCTTTTAAGGGTTCTTAAGGTCATACTATCCACTTGGGGAGGGCCAGATGTAGCTTACTGAAGTGAAAACATCTCATATCATCACTTATGCTGGGAACAGACCTACCGACTTGCTCAGTCTTTTACGATTAGAACGCCAGTCTTTTACGATTAGTGAGCCAAACCTACAGACTCAATCTGGGACGATTGACGGTCGTTCATGAACACAAACCTAACGATCGAGTTGTCGGCATTTTAATGTCATAATTGGTATCATAGCGACCTCAGAACGGACCGGTTAAGATCATATCAAACATGTTTGATTCAGTCGGACCCAGTCGTAATTGCGTCAACAATGGGAAGAATCGCATCGTTACAAATCTGTCACCCAAACACACATAACGATTCTAGCCACGACTGAAACTTGCGACTACTCATGATTACCCGTGACTACCCATGACTGGCCCGGACGTTCCATCGTATCAAAATCGGGGTTAAAAATCGGTAGGTCTGTTGCCAGCTTTAGCACGAAGCGAGAAGCAGAAACAAATCAGCCATCAATGTCAAGCTTGACATCTTAGAGGCTGGTGGTGCCAAAATACCAAATCATGCTGCCAATTGACCAAATAAGTTGCAAATGGGTCCTCAAGCTGTCCCTTATCTGAAAATTGGACTTGGCACTGACTCTCAGAAGTCAAGATGGGCAGATGATCAGTTCCCCAAATGCTGTGGGAAAAAGTAGTGGTCCGAGATCACAAAGGAGTTTCTCAGATAAAAATTGCAAAGAGTTTGAAGGTATAATCATCTACAGTGCATATCATCATCCAAAGATTCAGATAATCTGGAACAATCTCTGTGCATAAGGGTCAAGGCCGGAAAACCATACTGGATGCCCATGATCATTGGGTTCTTAGATGGCACTGCATCACATACAGGAATGCTAATGTAATGGATATCACAAACTGGCCTTAGGACTACTTCCAGAAAACATTGTCAGTGAACACAATCCACTGTGTCATTCGCTATAGCCAGCTAAAACAGTATAGGTCAAAAAAGAAGCCATTCCTAAACATGATCCAGAAGCACAGGCATTTTCTCCGGGCCAAAGCTCATTTAAAATGGACTGTGACAAAGTGGAAAACTGTTCTGTGGTCAGACGAATCAAAATTCAAAGTTCTTTTCAGAAAACTGGGTTGCCATACCATCCGGACAAGGACAAGCCAAGTTGTTATTGCTTATTATTAGCGCTCATTTCAGAAGGCTGCATCTCTGATGGTATGGAGATGCATGAGTGTGTGTGGCATGGCCAGCTTACGCATCTGGAAAGGCACCATCAAGTCTGCAGTCCAGATCTTTCACCCATAGAAAACTTTTGGTGCATCATACATAGGAATACATGACAAAGAAGACCTAAGACAGTTGAGCAACTAGAAGCCTGTATTAGACAAGAATGGGACAACATTCTCTCCACAACTTCTCTCCACAGTCCCCAGACGTTTGCAGACTGTTTTAAAAGGAAGAGGGGATGCCACATAGTGGTAAATGTGTCCTTGTCCCAACTATTTTGGGATGTGTAGATGCCATGAAATTGAAAATCAACTTATTTTCTCCTTAAAATTATACTTTTCCTCAGTTTCAACATTTGATATGTCATCGATGTTGTATTCTGAGTAAAATATTGAAATTTGAAACTTCCACATCATAGCATTCTGTTTTTATTCACTATTTGTAAAGTGTCCCAACTTTTTTGGAATTTGGTTGTGTAAGAAGTAGAGAACTTCTTAGCATGTTTAGCCCTATTTCTTGCCAACAAATTGTTTGCTTTTGGTTTGCTTTGTGTATGTCCAGTAATGTCCTTAAAACAATCTTACAGTAAACCTTTATTTTAAAACATGTGCAGCTCACCAAGAGGTTAGTGGTGTCCATTGATGTTCCCAAAACAATTAACACAGGCCCCTTTTCGATTGACTGGTACCAGCTTGACATGTTGGACAAGGGTGACCAGACGTCCCCGATTTTCGGGGACAGACCCTAATTTTTACGGCCTGTCCCCGCCTGCACCTGTCCCCGAAAATGTCCTCGATTTTGGCTGAGTAGCCTACCGATACCTCTCGTCCCTGTGCCACAGGTCCAGGGAAAAACATAACACCCAGTCAGAGTTTTAATCCATGCTTTATTGCCACCTGTCCCATTTTTGATTAGACCTAAGTAGAGCCCTGCATAGTTGGGGGCGTAAGCTGCTCCCATGGCGGTCCCTTTTACTTGTCTGTAGAGTTGGTCCTGGAATAGAAAAATGTTGTTTTTAAGTGTCTAGTTAGTCAGCTCTATAATAAAGTTGGTAGGTGGAGAGGGGTTGGGCCTTTGTTGCAGGTAAACCACGATAAACATGACAGAAACTGTATTTCGCTACGATAATTGTTTTGGAACATCAACAGACACAACTAACCACTTGGTGAGCTGGTAAGTAGGTGACATCTTGTCGTAGTCTGAAGGTATGTGATAATAAACCTTGAAAAAAAAACCTTGCCAGAAGACTATTCCATTTCTTCAAGGTGATAATGTGCAATACAATAGGAATAAAGTATGAAAGTGAATAAAAATTGTGCAGTCATGCAGTATGCCACCATGCTATGTTTACTGGGCTGGCATGCTTCTAATAGATATCTGCAAGAATCTAAAACAAGGTTAAAATATCTTTTGCTTGTTACTAAAGCTGATGTAGCCTACAGTAAGTAGCCTACAGTAGGTGTCACATCAAACAGTGCTAGATTTGAATAGTCTAGATTTTTCATAATACAACAACATATAGCATGTGTGGATGGCCCTTATAAAGACTGAGATGAGAGAGGTCTCCTTATCCAGACTCTCTATTCATACTGGTGTTGTCATGCAGACTCGGACTGGTGTTCTTATATGGTGCTTCTTCTGTGTCATTTCCCAACGTGCAGCGTTCTCTGAGCTGCCTAGCACGCTGTAAAATGGTACTGAAGGGGTAAACAATGCCCATCTCTGAGTCAATCCACCCAACACTCAGTAATAACATCCTTTATGAGTATAGCATATAAGTAGTAGGGGAAGCTTTGGGCCCACAACTATCAGACTAATGAATAGTTGAATCCCCACATCCCCTTTTCATTTCAGCTTTATTGGCAAGTGATATTAAACGTCAAGTTCCACTTTACAGTGATCACAGGATTTGAGGCAGTGCTTGTAGAATTAGCAGAATTTTCTTCAAGAAATTGTTAAATCAAACCTTTATTTTATTATTACCTCCGCCAAGGAGGGTATGTTTTTCGGTCGCGTTGGTTTGTCTGTTTGTCTGTCTGTCTGTTTGTCAGCAGGATAACTCGAAAAGTAGGCTACTGCACGGATTTGGATGACATTTTCGGACAATGTGTATATTGGGACAAGCAAGAACTGATTCGATTTGGGTTGCGATCGGTGATCCAGAACATGATCTGGAATTTATTTTGTGTCTGTGACCACATTGCCTTGGCGGAGGTCTGCACTTTTCTAGTTTTATTTGGCCTTTATTTAACCAGGAAAAGGTCCCATTGAGTTACAGCAGGGGTGGACTGGCAATATGGCACACAGGGCAAATGCCCTAGAGAACAGCTAGAGAACATATCTTGCATGTTCTGCATTCTGTGAGGACAACAGCAGGAACTTGCTGCATACAATAGGCTAAAAGTTTCATATTCTGTCATTATCTTTACTAGATTCTGTTGTTTTGTATTGGGACATCCCAGACTACAGGTAAATAATCAAGGTGTTATCTGTTGCACTACATATAGAGAAGTCCTGAGGCCTCCTATGGATGTTATGCCTTAGAGCAGGGGTGGCCAACTCATGGCTCAGGAGACGCATGCCGCTCTTTGCCCGGAGTCATGTGGCTCTGAAGTTCATGTCCAAGTTTGTGCTTGTGTGTGTTTGTTTATGTGCGTGTTCGCTTCCCTTACGTTTACTACAGTAATTTTGTTTCAGTGTGTGTGTGTACGTGTGTGTGTGTGAGGAAGAAATAGTTAGGGGGGTGTGCCCATGTTGCTGGCCTGTGGGCTTGTATTGTAGGGGTACATTTCTGTTATCATGTTGGTGTGTGACTTTTACAATTCATCTCACTAGTAGAGGTGTGTGTGTCAGAAGGATGGGTAATGTAGTAGTAGTAACAAGTTCATGTGCCCGTGTGCCGATGTGGCTCTTGGTCTCTGACTGATTGGCCTTAGAGAGTGGAAGTAATAAGACACTCTGACTCAGATGAAGATCTGAATGAAGGATGTTTGATTAGTGTGGTCTTCTCATGTGCAGCTACTTTCAGCATAATTAAGAACATCCTTCCACTCTGACTCATTGTGAAGAGGAAGACCTGAAAGAAGGAAGTTTACATTGGTGTAGTCATCCCATGCACAGCAACACTACACAGTAACTTCAGCATATTTATGAAGCAGAGCTGGAACTTGTGGTGATTTGGACAGTGCTGACGTGTGGCTGTAGAGTGAATAAAAGTGCTGTCATGCCCTAAATCTATGAAGAGACCAGGCAGTCTTCACACAGTGATCCATCCACAGGTACGTGCAAAAAATTCTATAGTAAACAGGTAAAACTGTTAAATCTCTCTATCTCTCTGTCAAATTTGCAGACAGATCTTGAAAATATGAATTGTTTTTAAATTGGATTTTTTGTTACGTATTCCAGCATGAAGTTGTTGATCCTTGCAGCTGCATCTCTGGCAGTGGTGAGCTGTGCCAGCCTCTTTCTGGAGAACCTGGAGTTCCATGCATGGAAACTCAAGTTTGGTGAGGAGGCTGAAGAATTTTAGTTTCAGTTGTTATGTTCCGCAATAGTATCTGGGGTAGAACCTCATTGCAGCCCATTTTGAAACACTTCAAAACCAAAGAACTAATCAAGACCAGTTATCTGGCGTAAGATAGGCTTTGCATGATGCTCAACCAATGATAGTGATAGTGTTAGTCTTTACTTTAAAGACCATTTACTTTCCTTTAAATTCAGTAAGTGAAGTATTGTTTCCAAAACAAGTTATATCACCACTTACAAATGGTTTGGTAAGAGTTTAATGAATCAAATTAACTACGCTTATTATGCTTTCTGAAATGGGGTGGATGCGTCAGTGTCAACTGAGTATGGTATGGTATGGCATGACGTATCATGAATTTAACATACTGTAAACATTATGAACTTGTCATTAATGTTTATGACTTCTGTCATTTAATTCCATATGTTTTTTGTCATGAAAACTTGACTTTGTTTGGGCTGTCATGATCATAACATCTTGACATTAAGTGACACTACCAGAAGTGGCCTTAGTCATGACAAGTTGACAATAAATCTGTGGTAACTTTGATAACTTGACATTAATCAGGACAGCATTCATTAAGGATTTCTATCATGACAAATTGATTCAAACAAGGTCTGGAAATATATTCATTACACTGTTATAATGATGTCATTGCAACCACTCTTTCTTTCATAATATCTTAACGACAAATCAAAATGGTACCACTTTACTTGAGGTTGTGTGTTTCTCATTTGTCCTACAGCCAAATCATACAGCTCTCCCAAGGAGGAAGATCAGCGTAAAGACATCTGGCTTTCCACCCGCCGCAGGGTCCTGGCCCACAACATCCTGGCTGATCAGGGCATCCACACCTACCGCATGGGCATGAACCGGTTTTCTGACATGGTACGATGGTACTAACTCAGTTTCAATTGATATAATAGATTTCAGGGTTCTTAGTTTTTGCTCTGAGAATTCCGCTTTTACAGAGCAGTGATGAGTTCCGTCAGACTGTCCTCCTCAGAAGTATGGTCCCCTCCAATAAGACTAAATCCATGTCTCACCGAAGCAGAATGCATTCCAAACCTAAGGGGGGCGCTGCTAAGTCGCCTGACTCAGTGGACTGGAGAGATAGTGGCTGTGTCACAGCTGTCAAAGACCAGGGAGACTGCGGATCTTGCTGGGCCTTTAGTGTGGTCAGTATCAGAAATTATATTTTTTTGTGTGTTTGTGAGTGTATGAGCGAGCGAGCCAGAGAGGGAGAGAGAGTAGGCTGTGTGTGTGTGTGTGTGTGTCTGTGTCTGTGTGTGTGTGTCTGTGTCTGTGTGTGTGTGTGTGTCTGTGTATGAGTGAGTAAGAGAGAGAGAGGAGGCTATATGTGTGTGTGTGTGTGTGTGTGTGTGTGTGTGTGTGTGTGTGTGTGTGTGTGTGTGTGTGTGTAGCTTATCATGTGACCATCCTCTCCAGACAGGTGCATTGGAGTCCCACACCTGTATTAGCTCCGGAAGCCTCCCCTCTCTGAGTGAGCAGCAGCTGGTGGACTGCTCTACAAGCTATGGGAATAATGGCTGCAATGGAGGCTTGCCAGATCAGACATTTCAGTATGTCATAGAAAACGGGGGCATTGACAGGGAGGCATCATACCCCTATGAGGGAGAGGTAAACTATATTCCTTATCCGTCATGTCAAATGCCTTGGAATTTTGAAGATTAAAGTCATTTTCTATTTAAGAAAGAACAACTTACTGTAGTTTCAATATGTTATTAACTTATGAGTTTGAGTCTCAAAAAGAAAAGGATGGATGGAACCCAGAATCTGCTACATGCAATGAAGTAAGACATGACACAAGTAAGACAAAAGTAACAGGTATGTTCTGTCATATCAATAACAGGACGATGCCTGTCGCTATGATCCCTCTGACGTTGGTGCCAACTGCACTGGATATATTGATTTACCGCCGGGTGTGGAGTCTGAACTACAGGCCTATGTGGCCGATTATGGACCTGTTTCTGTGGGAGTTGATGCCGAGAACTTCCAGTCCTATGAATCTGGTGAGTTGTCTCAAGAGTACTCTAACTGTAGTCTTGGCTTCAGATCTCCAGGCCCAGCATTTAAAAAAAAATAAATAAATAACATAAAACACAATGACTTTGTGGTATTACAGACTCTTCTGCAAAGTTTTATTTTGATCATGCTGCTTACCTGAAGATCAGATTACATTTACTGCCCAACTAAATTGGAAAAAAAGAGAAAATTGGGCTCACATAGCATATTCTAGGCTACTTGGTGGGTCTATATGCGCACGTGTGTGTGTGTGTGTGTGTGTTTGTGGCTAAATGGACAGAATGATCGATTAGATCATTTCAGATTGCTTCTTGTATTCAGGTGTGTTCTATCCTTTTTCCACAGGTATCTTCTATGACCCTGACTGCAGCAGCACTGATGTCAACCATGCTATGCTGGTGGTGGGTTATGGAACAGAAGGAGGAGAAGACTACTGGCTGGTGAAGAACAGGTAGGTGGAGCTAGAAACTAAACAATGGTAGCCTGGCTAACGCTGAACTACAGTAAATAATCTCAAGTGATATTTAGTCTGGAGACTCACCTATTCATTTTCTTGTAGAGGAAGTGTGGTTTACGATTGTCCAGAGCCGTTTATTGGACTTAAAGGAAGTCTATCAAAAGCATGTACATACAGGCTAAGTAGAACCTCCACAGACTGCTCACCTGTTGATGTGTGATTTGAAGGAGAGTGTAGATTCCAAGGTTTCTGACTAGGGGGAGGGAGTGACAGAGTGGCCGCCAATACAAAGTGTGGGATTCTGGCAGGTGGGGAGGTTGGATTTTGGACCAAAGTTGATGATCTCCGTCTTATTACTGTTTAGTTTGAGAAAGTTGTGGTTCATCCCGTCTTTGATGTCTGTGAGGCAGCAAGTGAGGGTGGAGAGGAAGGCAGGGGAGATGGTTTTAGTGGTGATGTAAATCTGGGTATCGTCGGTGTAACAGTGGAATTGTAGTCCATGGCGGCGGATGATGTTTCCAAGGGGAAGCATGTATAGAATGGGGCCAAGAACTGAACCTTGAGGGACTTTGTGTGCGACATGGGTAGTGTGGGATTAGTATTGATTAATGGTGATGTAGTGGAATCATGTATGATGTCAGACAGGTAGGATTTGAACCAGTGTTGGTAATGCCGATGGATTCTAGGCGGTTTAGAGGGATGGAGTGATTTACTGTGTCAAAGGCAGCACTGTGTCAAGGAGGAGGAGGATGGTGAGAGAGCCAGAGTCGGAGGAAAGGAGGAGATAATTGGTGACTTTGAGCGCTTTCTTAGCACTGTATGACATAGTTGAGCATGGTAGTGGAGACACCACATTAACCTTGATATACGTGTTTGTGTAGCTGGAGTGAGGACTGGGGAAAGGACGGATACATCAGTAAAGAGGACCGCATTAAACGTCTTATGTGTTTATGTAGTTGGGGTGAGAGCTGGGGAGAGGACGGATACATCAGGATGTCCAGGAATGAGGACAACCAGTGTGGCATTGCTTCCTATGCCTCTTTTCCCATAGTTCCCATATAATGAACCTACGCCTCTTTCTCATCGTCTAAAGGTGAGTTTGGTAATGGCAGCTACACCAGAGTGGGTTGAAGCAATCAGTAATCTTGGTGGCACAGACTCAAATCCAAAAAAGATTTCAGACTACAGTTACTCAACTTGAAGTGCATTTATTTGTGCAAGGAACATATAGTAATGCCTCTTATTGTGAAGGTGAATTTATTATCACTACTAAGCCTAATGATTATTGCCAGAGTGGGTGGAAGTGGTCAGGAATCAATCAAGGTAATCTTCCATAACAGTGACAGACCACACCATTAATCAAGACTTAGAAACATTTAGGGCAGTGTTTCTCAAACTGTGGGGCGGGCCCCACTAGTGGGGCGCAGACACATGACAGGTGGGGCGCAAGACATGTCTTTACGATTGACCAACGGTTGCTCCATGCCCCCCGAATTCAAAGCTATTTGTCAGACATGCTCATATGGTAGTAAATTGAGCTTTCCAATGCTGTTATTTGCTAATTACTGTGATGAGGGGTTCGAGAGAAATTTGCCTTAGAATTAGTAACATGAAAATTCTAACACTGACAAAAATCCTGCACTTGCCTTGCGGAGATACATGTATTGTGCGCAAATTGACCCTTCCAGGTGGGGCGTGAAAATTCTCTGCCTTCCAAAGTGGGGAATGACAGAAAAAGTTTGAGAACCACTGATTTAGGGTAATTAGGGCAAGTTACCTCTAGCCTGACATAGACCGCCCATAATACAAATGTTCATCCGTATCCATGATCTGGGGACGGTCTTCATGGGCATGTTTACTTCAGTAGAGAGACTACCGGCCAATAAGCGAAGCCGATTAGACAAGCTGTCCAATTGTTTCAAACCAGAAGTGAATGCCCTCCATTCCGCCCTATAATCGCGTCAGGTTAAAGAACCTCCAGACCATGAATACGGATGAACAGCAGTATTATGGTCAGGCTATGTCAGGCTAAGTTACCTCTACCTTAGGTGAATTTGCTGCTTTGTAGTCAATTTGATGAGTAAATGGCTCATTTAAGGGTGAATGAAGGCTGTCTTGGCCACATCTACCTTTTTCCTGCAGTTACTACACTTGCAGATCTCACTGCACAAAGGGTGAGCTGAGGATGCAAAACAGATCTGAAAGAAAAAGCTAAATTGCATTTATTACCTTGTAACTGTAGAGGGCACTCCAGACATTGCAAATGTGTGCCCAGAACTCCTGATACAGCTCTAAACAATATTGCTGATCAATGTCAATAGTTTGTTTTAGTGAATCTTAAACCTAAATAATGTTGAATGTTGACACCAAGGGGCTTACATTCTCTTTCATTATGTTGCTTTATGTAATGAAAGTTTACTTTACTGTAAATGTGACAAAATGTCTGTGCAAATGAGGCCATGAGGACAAGATGAATATTATTTGAATGAAGAAGTAAGAGACAAAACAGCCCGGAAGGAAGATCTCTGTTTTGGTCTGTGTTTTACAATTAGGGAATATTTAAATGCTAAGCAGCTTAGCCTATGTGGAGTTCAAACTGATGATCATTTTGAAGCTTAAACATGACAATCGTAGCCATATTTAAAAACTGAAATTTTTGTTTTGTGTCACAGAAGTCAGGCAGAGCTCTGAAAGTCTGAAAGCTGGCATCCACAAAACATCTCCAACACAACTAAGGACCTTTAAAAGTGTTGAGAGACTTCATTGCAAAATGGCACTGTGCTGTATCACTAAATAAAAAAAAATGCATTTAACAAGATTTTCTAAACGTTTCAATTATTTAGACCATTGGTTCTCAAAGGGGGTCCGCGATACCCGTTTTATCTGAGTAAGCAGCAGCTGATGGACTGTTCTGGTTCCTATGGCAATGATGGCTGCAATGGAGGCTACATGGATGAAACTTTCCAATGTCATTGATAATGGAGGAATAGATATTGAGGCATACCCTTTGAGGCGGTATAAGGTATTACGGCATACTGACAAACTTCTTTCCAGAAAGCCTCATAGTGTAGCACACATGACTGGTGGTAGTGGCTGAGGAGCCTGACTAGCATGCTAGCTAGAAATTGTGTATTTGCAGACCTGGTCACCTGCCACTGAGGTGCCCTTAGTAAGGCACTTAACCCTTGCAGTAGTTGCTCTAGGGGAAACTGGCCTTGAAATAATTAAGAGTTGGCCAATTTAAGTCACAAGTAAACAAATGTTTTAGACTTTTATTCAACTACACTGTAAAAAGTAAAACATTGCACTTGTTCAACCAATGTATATTTTTTCATTTCATAAACCTACAATTATTAGATTGTTCAGTGAAACTGCATTTCGCAATTTTATGAGTCACTCAATCTATTTTCTTAGACTGATATGCTATAATATAAAATTCTAACTCAACAATGAAACTGAAATTTTACATTGGCTCAAAGGACTTTTTCACGACTATGCCGGATTTGCGCATGTGCACGGAACCTTCGAGAAGAATGTTAACGTCTTGTCTGGTGTGTTAGCTTCATCAACCATCTCTGGCTTCTGGTTGTGGTCCACTGAACAAAACTCGTCAATAAGGTAAGGAAGGAATGAAAAAAAAAGCATATGTAGCACAGTCACGCTTTTTGTATTGGTATGTACTGTAATTTTAAAAAGGTGACCAGTTGAGACTCTTTTTGCTACCGTTTCCTAAAGGCTAACGGCAGTGACAGCTAACATGTGCAAGGCTAACACAACTTAGCTATCGATAACTAGCTTACAGGGGAGACTACCTACTGTATGAGGCAGTTAAATACTTAAATATCTATCTCTATAACATTACTGAAATGTGTCAACTCACTACACTTCGAAACCATATGCGTAGGCTAGTCAGCTAGCGTTAATTTTGACATTTGGCCATGTTAATGATAGGGATGGGAATTTGGGGTAAAAACACTATTCGAAGATCGATGACAAGTATTCGAATATTATTCGAAAATCGACCCCCCCCCCCCCAACCGCCCCCCCCCCCCCCCCCACCGCATGCACACACACGAGATAATAGAGAAAATGAAGAGGCATCGTAAACATTCAAAGTATCTACTTTATCAAACACGTTGCTTAACGTAGGCTACGTAAGCCTTATGAGCATAGTATGCCTACTTTTTAATTAGACTTTGACTTTCTGTACAACATATTTCTATCTTAAATCAAAGTTCAGAAAATAAACGGCTTCCTTCTTTGCGCAACTGAAACGGCCTGAATGAACTGCCTGGACGGCTACAATATTTACCAGTAGCCTAATAGGCTGGAATTATAATGACAACAATTGAACAGCAAATTTTTGTTTAAAAAAAATAACATGTCCACATGCTCAGGATGGAGGCGGCCGCCAGGTGAATAACGCGAATCCAGCTGCGGAGAATAGGCTACTCGCTCCGATGGCACTGACGTCGCAGGCACACTCAAGCAAGCTCTCGCTAACTTTGCCAAACGGGGGTATTTCTGTTCCTTGGCCGCCTGTTATTGTATAGGACTGCTACTACCGCTGTAGGCTATTGTTAGCGGCACCTTCAGGCTAAATTGCGCGTTGCATGAAACATTGGTTAGGAAACGTCTTTTTCAAAACGGTTTTTGTTATTTTTATGATGATATGGCTGAAACAGTATTCGATTTAACTATTCGATATTCGAACGCACTGTCGATTTTCGAATATTCGAAAATCATGTCCCAACCCTAGTTAATGATAGCATGCTATCATTGACATAGCCAGTTTACAGCAAGCCAAGGAAAACCACTCAATTTACTCGAAGGTGCCTCATGCCCAAATGTGAGGGATAATTTAGTTGAAATCTCAAATCTATGTTGATACTGTCTACCAAATTAATTATAATGTTGTTCAGGATATTATTGTGAAACTTTCTAATGGACAAAGAATAGGTGTGGCTACTTTATCCTGTACAAGTTTTAATGTAATGCTTCTAATACTTAGGTGCAATTTACTGGTGGATGTAATGTATTTCATGAATGTAATGTCTTGAAAAAAATCGATGCTATTCTCACGAATTTGTTTTATTTGATAGTGTAAATCCATGAAGATACTAGATCTCTTGTGCTTACACCGACATAGGCAGCCACTAGGTGGCATCATTGCACCATTTTGTATCAGTAGGAGCGTGAATTTTGCTGTAGGCAATCTTTCAATTTGTGAAGGAGGAAATGTTTAGGAAATTTTGAAATTTTGGAAACGTGAAAAAACAAAATCTGTTGATGATACTGTACATCCACTCTGTAAACTCATTGTGTATTCTACTACTTTAATTTTTTAGATCAGACGCAGAGTTCATCAGAGTTACAACAGTGCTTCTGGAGTCGACATTCCTGCACCAGCTAGACAGGCATTCAGCAACACTTGCTCTTGCGGCATTTTGCGGACCTTAGATGAGGTATGTACAACCGAACATGTCTTTTTCTCACAATTAACATCAGTGAGTAGAAATGCATGACACTATTGTAGTCACACAATAGGAATCTAAGATCAATCTAATATCCTCCAACAAGGAGCTCCCGAGACTAAAAGGACAAAGCAAATCTCGGACGTTGGGCAGATAGATCCATGGCTCAGTGGGCTAGCCCTATAGCCAGGAGCTATGGTGAAGGAGATGCCCAGGGAAATGGGGAGAGGTGATGATGTGCTATTGCATGTGAGGAGTGGGTATGGTAATGAGTTGGGTACGAATAAAAGCATGTAATTATAATGACTGCATTTTGTACAGGTTGTGGACATCAATACAAGGCGAGAATGTGTTCTCAGATGTTTGGTCATCTACTTTGGTACAGATTCGCCATCTCATCAAGGACATTCAGGTAAATGCACTGCTTCCCATCAACGCATGCACATACTTGCATATGGCCTAGTACATCATTTCATAATTTCAGTCATTCAAGGTAATTAATTCTGTTAATTGTAACATATAGGTAATGGAAAACCCTAAATTAAGTATTTTCAAGAAGTATCTTACACGTAATACAACATTACAAGTATCTTACAATTAATATAGCATTAATATTAGTGTTAAAATTAAAATGACTAAAGTCAACCCTCTGTATTGTCTCTCCAGGATATGCCGATGGACAGGCACAGTGATTGACCCGTCTTCATCAGCGAGACCAGCACAAGGGTTCTCATAGAGGACACAGAGGTTCTCAGGAACATGGCTTCCACTGCAACTGGTGCTGTTCGCAACCTTGAATATCCAAAAGAACTGATATTCACTGTGGAACTTTTGAAGTCCTCATGGAACTTGACACAAGAAAAATGACTCCTAAAGTGCATCGGCTCTGCACTCTGCTGCGCAGTCAGTGGCTGACTTACAGACTCGTTCATTGCTTTGCACACACACACACATACAAACTCATGTTTGATGGCCAGTCCCATTTCGTGTAATGTGAAACATTCTTTCATACAGGTCTCCACTATTATCTGTAATGTAAAAATTCAGTTTGTTGTTCATTGGAAATGAGTAGATTGACTTTAGAGGTGGCATACTCCTTTACAGAATTGTATATGAAATGTATTAGAAAGTACAGGTCAATGTCATGTATTTTAAAGTACAGAGCAATCTTAACAGAGCCTTTCAACTGTATGAAATAAATATTTAAAAGAATGTTTGGTGTGATGTTTATTTTAATATTAAGATAATTAAAATTATTAGATTGTCAATTGCAAAGCCTTTTCTATCACTTGCAAAGATTTGATATTTCAGTTTGAATGAATCTGTTAATTTAGATTGAGCCAGTTGAAAAGTAATTTTTCAATTTAAGCCAATGTAAAATTATTAGTTTGTTAATTGCAAGCCTTTTCTATCACCTGCAAAGATTCAATATTTCAGTTTGAATAAAACTGTTAATTTATTGAGCCAGTTGAAAAGTAATTTTTCAATTTAAGCCAATGTAAAATTTTGAATTACACCAAACCCACAAAAGAGTTTGTGTGAAATGCTAAAAATCAGTTTGGACTAAATGATGTTTTTTAGATTAGGTCAATGTAAAATCTTTATTGTGAATTGCTGCCCTATTATTTTACATTGATCCAATGAATCACTTTTTACAGTGTACATTGAAATATTTACATTTATTTCCAGGTCTTTGTAGCTTCATACCCATAGCATCATGTTGTACTCAGACATCGGTGGTGTCTGAGCTATTCATCTGAGCTGTTTACACTCTAGGTTGTATTCAGACATTGAGGTATTTAGCCATGGTTCTATCTGGACAGGGAGTCATTGGACAGGCTTAGTGTTGCACTGATTAGTTTTAGACCGTCTTACCCGAGGCTCTATCATTCGTGGCCAGACTATACATTTTAGGTGATAGTCTGGCTGGTCAGGCTAGCAGTATACATTGAAGTGAAGAATCAGCATTGAAGCCTCAAAGGATCACCCCACCCATTAGCGCCAGTCTAACAGACTTCCTGCAGAAGCGGCTGATGACTGCTATGGGTGTATGCCGAATTATTTTCAGAAGACTATTCCTATACTACTATACAACGAATTGGCCGGAGATAACTGACAAGTAAAACAAATGTACCATCTTGCTGCATATTTTGAAGGACTTCAGATACATAACATAGAGTTTAATTTCATTTGCAATTTCATTTTTACCGAATGTCATGGGCTTTGTGTATGTAAGCTTTTTTTTGTTTACACAAATGCCCACAAAGAGAACTTTCTGACACTTGGAAACCCCTATAGAGAACTGAAATAAGATGTACAGATACATTAACCACAAACAAGTCAGAGAAGCATCACTGCATGGCATTTAAGCAGAATACCACAGCAACGTAGATATTACTTAGCTCATCGATCAGTGATACTGTAGTCCCCCTGAGGTAAGTGCGTGTTGTCTGATTTTTAACAATACACTGTACACTCTTTGATGATCTTAAAATATACAAGTACTAAAAACAGTCTGATCAACATCTACTGTAGAACCTTCATTTATTTATTTATTTGCTTATTTTATTTTATTTTATTTTTGGTAATAAATACAATTGCTAATTAGTCTTGCAGTTTCGGATTGATTGCTATCACCTGTTCACAATCAAACCAGAGATGCCACAGCTAGCTTTTGATGAACCTTTGAGTATGTCAGAGTTTTGAAAGTAACCAACTCTTTTTACTTGTTACTTTTTACACATAGGAATACCTCCTTCTTCTCTTATGTATGTCAAGTTTAACAACCTATAAGGTTAAGTTGCTGGTACAGTACATAGCAGGTGCGAGACGTACTGGTTTGATCAATGGCAGGGGTGTTGCATCATCTGGGCACTCTGTCTAACACCAGCAGCCTAAACTTAATTATACTTTAGTAAAATATAATTCACATTAAGGAAGTTACAAACAATATATATGGGGTTAGTATTATCACCAAATTTGTAAGACACAATCTTCTGAACCAAACAGTTCAGGCGGGAAACTTCCTCTTTTTTGAACAAAGGTATTATATGCCCTGTCAATCAAAAATGGAGGGAAAGAACATTTCCCAATATGTAGGGGTATGTAGGGGTGCACAGAAATGAAAGAGTATGTCTTAATAGGGTTATCTATTAAATAATTTGTTGTTAATATGTTAATGTTAATACATAAGGATGCTTAAATAACATGTAATGCTGAATAGTTGAAAAGCACAGCATCTAGAAAAGGGTTCCTTTTGCCACTTCCCCAATTTTCACTGAAGAGTATCATACTTCAACCTATAGCCTACTGTAGCTTGTCTCTTGCTCAGTTTGAGTGACAGGGGGTTTCTGCTCAAAGTTTTGGGTGTTTCAGGAGATTTGAAGTTGGACATTATAAAATGATATTTGAGACCATTCAACATTAGAGAAAGCTGAAATTTCCACCTCAAGGTCAAGGTCAAGTTCATTCAAACCTCTCTATTGTTCTACCTGTTCCTCAGGCATGGACGTGGTGACCAGGTGAGATCTACATGTTTGTTGTATGTCGTCATGATTGTTAGAAAGTGTGTTTTATACATGATACACTTACCAATTAAATCTATATGTTAGAATGTAACCCAATCACTGTAACCTACATGTAAGCATGTTGTGGTATGCATTATGGTTTGATCATCAGAGACCTACAGTATAATTCTCTAGAAGACAGTGAGACTGCACATATTCTGTGTATGAAAGATTGGTAATAATTGAAATATTGTATAGTCTCTAAATGTGCAACCCTCCTTACAGTAAAGATCTCTGTGATGAGGAGAAGAGCTACATTCAGAAGAGGCTTCAAATAGTAGGGGAATGTCTGCACAGCCATGGTATCGCCTGCAAGCCAGTGAGTGGCATCCCAGTCATACATGTTTCCTCAATTAGTCATTAATTACTGTAGTTAATTCATTCATTTGTGTGCCTTCGTTTATTCTTCCATTCATTTGGTGTGGTAACATGCATTATTTGATGCACAAGTGGTGTAAGTTTACAATGACGTAAGTACATGAAAGGAAGATGTAATCAGTATATCAGTCAAGTATACTTTACACATATGGTGTAGACAGTAGAGTATACTATGTGTATACTTGAGTGACAAGAAAAAAAAAAGAAATATTATGTTGGTTATAATACTAACAGATCATTATTGAAATAAACTGAAAACACAATTACCAGTTGTTTGGAGATTGTAAACAGATACTTTGCAACAACAAGCTTATAAGAGATTCACGCCAGCCAACATAACCATTTGTGTGACATAGGGGCACCTTTTATTTTTGTCAGGATGAAATTCCTCGTGTGGCAGTGCTGGGCTCTGGTGGAGGGGAGAGAGCCCAGATCGCCTTTCTGGGTGTCCTACGGCAACTGGGGAAGGACAATCTTCTGGACTGCTTCCTCTACCTGGCCGGGGTGTCTGGATCCACATGGTCAGTATAGCCCTTTTCTTTGCGCTGGTGCAACAAAGATGACTTTTAAAATTATTTAGGCTAAATTTGTATTTGATGATGCAATAAAAATGTAAAAAATGTGAAAACAGTGCATTGACTTGGTCCTATCCTGGATGCACCAGACTGACTAACCACAGAAGAACGGAGATCGCTTTCTTTTGTTACTAGGCTACTACTTTGTTCCTTTACTATGTCTGATGTGTCTGGTTCTGTTGGATGTCACACAGGGCCATGACTTCACTGTATGCTGATGCCCACTGGTCCAAAAACAGCATGGAGGCAACCAGCGCCGCCCTAAAGAGCATATCAGAGGGGAAAGGGGTGACGTTCTCTGAGGGTGTGCAGTGGCTCAGGAAGAGACATGAAGAAGGGGATCTGTCCCTCTCCGACCCCTGGGGAGTGAAGATTTGTGAAATGAAAGGTGTTCAGGTTAGTGTGTGAGTGGATAAATCAATGAATTTATCAATCAATCTATGGAAAGTTTTGGAAACATTTAAAAATGAATATGCAATTGCTTGTGCTACAGCTGGAGACTAGGACCCTGTCAGATGAGGGCAACAGAGATAGTGCCAATCCATACCCACTCTACAGCTCTATGGAGAGAGACCTGTTTGACAAGAGGGAAGTGAAAGGTATAGGAGAATAACTTACAAACAAGTTTTGTGAACAGCTTTCTAATAAGTTTAACCAACCCTTTTTTTTTATTAATTTCATAAATTCAGTCACTGTGATACGGATCAACTGCATTAGTGTAAAATGAGATGGAATACTGTACCATATTATTTGTAGAAAAGGAAATATGCAAACACAGACAAAAAAAAATAGCTTTTAATGAAGAACCGAAACCATAAAGCAGACCATGGTATAACTTGTGAAATGGAAACTAGACTTTGTGGATTCATGGGGTGTCAAAATGACTAAAGAATAATGCTGCCTCTGCAGAGCTGTGGTTTGAGTTCAGCCCCCATGAGTCTGGATTCACAGAACCTGGAGTTTTTGTCAAGACATCCCTGCTGAAGCAGGAGTTTGAGAGAGGACGTGTACAATACAGCCCAACAAGGAAGCCAATGGACATGGTTCAACTGCAAGGTCTTTTTGTTGCTCATATGTATATCATTCAATCATATCACGCACACACTCAAACAAACAAACACACACACACACACACACACACACACACACTTCTTGTTGCCTTAAAGACCAGAGCGTGTTTTTTTTTTAATATAGGAATTTGTGGAGCTGTTCTTGGAGATGAGAAGTATATCTTGGAATGGCTAAAGTCACACTGGCCTTGTACGTGATGTATGATGTCCAGTATAATCAAGTTTTTTTATTACTATACTTTCTTTGCAGTGCACCCTCAGTCTCTTTGCACCCACAATATGAAAGAAGCAAAAGAGAGAAAAGACAAAATGAGAGGCTGTGTAACCTGTGTTATTTGGTGGGCCTTCTCAGTCAATCTATTGATGTTTCCTGGCCCACTGCTTAATGATAGACAGACCAATCAGTTGCTCATAATCACTTCCTTTGTTTGACAGGGTTGTCAGATGATTCAAGCCCATTGAGAGGTAAGATTATCTCTTACAATCCAGTGCAGCAATCCTGTGCAGCATTTTGAACTATAGTATAGTTTTAATATATGATACAGTTGACCATATCCGGTTAATACAAAAATGAAAAGAGATTGGCTTTGATTTAACTCAAAATGGTTTTTGATTATAGCTCGGAATTATATGATTTCAAAGCTATATTGATGGCAAGTTTCAGTGACTTAGGGCATACCAATTCCAAGTTCCTTCCTAAGGGTGTCCCACAAGGATCTGTAATAGGACCAGTTCTCATCGCAATTTACATAAATTATATGTCCTCCTCTCTCCACTGCCATGTTAATTTTTGATATATTATATCAAAAAGATGTTTTAGACATTGGCCGTTGTACTCAAAATCTCGGTTGTTTTACTAATAATTTCCAGGTAATCAAAGTCAAACTACAATTGAAACACTTTTATCAAGTGCAAAAAAGTCAGACCAAAACAATTCAATTGGAGTTGGAATAATAAGAGTTTTTCAAAATTATATAGAATATTTTTGTAAATTAATTCCAAATAGCTTTTAGAGGCTTTTGCAAATGAACTCGTCATATGTAACAAAATATAACCTTACATCTCCTCACTGTTATTCTGGCAATCCAATGTCTACCATCCCCAGTCCTCTGAATATATAGATTTGGTTTTGTTGTTTTATTGTGTTTTGTTTTAACTCAGGTGTGCTTCAGATTGTGATGGCACTAGTTGAGTTGGTGGAATGTACACAAAACAAGATGGAGGGTAGCTATGAAGTGTTGGCCAGGTTGAAAACTCTTCTTGGAGGTAAGTTATATGGATTTTACTTACACACAAACACACACACACACACACACACACACACACACACACACACACACACACACACAAATGAAAGTGTATAACAACTACATTTAGACTGGAACATTCAGGGTTCTACTTTAAGGTAGGTACTGTAGCTCAATGGGCTAAACCTTGGGGTCTAGGTTTTGAGTTTGACCTGAGGTCATGTCCCTACATTTCCCAATCTCATTTTCTCATTTGTTTCACAATCTACTGTCCAATCATATTACAAGCAACTCACCACAAAAAAAGCCATTTTGAGGATAATTTGGCACATCATCTTGTAATAAGGAGAATGACCACTTGTACCAACTTAAAGCAGAAGTTCGCCCAAAACGAACTCATGCATGAATATAAGTCAACATGATCAATGCTTGCTTCTTTGATTTGGTTAACTTCTCTACCTGCCTCTCAGACAGCAATGGAAGATTCAGCCCCACACTCTTTGAGCTGGATTTGGAGATGTGGACCTCTGAGTGTCTGAGGGATGAGGATAAAAGACAGTGCATGGAGAACATCTTTGTTGAACTGATAGACTCATCAGAGGAGTGGGGCCCAGACCGGAACAACTTGAATAATATATATTCTGATGGTAAGAGGTCAGTCTAACATAACGCATACATAGGCCTACCATGAATAAGACCACAATCAATACATGAACTCCAAAGCCAAGTTAAAAGCACTTTTCTGACACAAAGAATTTGGAAAAATGAAAGGTAACAAGTTGGAACAACAAAGTGTGAATGTGAATACTGCCAATACTGACCATATTTCCCCCTTTTCAGTGTGGTGGGTAGCGACACACATCTTGCCGTTATTCTATAAATGGCAATTTGGAAACATGGCCAATTTCCTTCACCAGTTTAATGGTAATAGTCCTGTATATTTATCTATGAGGAACAAAAGTTTATAGTCAAATATTTTCTGACCTTTTCTCTAAACTTCTAAAACCGCTCATTGATATTACTGACTTTGGGGCTATGGTTTTGTGCAGACCCCAGTGTCCCAGAGGAAATGTGCAAGAGAGCCTTAATGCACCTGATAGACGCAGGGCTCTTCCTCAACTCTCCGTATCCATCTGTGCTGAAAGAGACAAGAGACGTGGATGTCATTATTTCCTTTGATTTCAGCGAGGGAAAACCATTTGATGTAATGCCTTCTTTTGTAAACAGAACCCCCCCCCCCCCCCCCCATTAAATTGTGTTAAGACATGATACAGAGTGCTAACCTTTGCGGAATAACCTACCTCAGAAATCCAACTCTCGCTAGCCAATGATACCATTAGGCTTCTGCTGTGAGCAATCTGGGCACTGATATACCCATGCAAATAAATCACTAGTTTCCACCATTAACAAGTTTCAAAGTTACTTCACAATTCATAGATAGACTCCCTTGAGAACCTTGGAGAGATGGACAAGGAGCCGTATCATATTGTTTTCGATGTGAAGTCACCCAATTTTACATACACCGATATAAGAGTATCTGCTTTGCAAACCTCTGATCTTGCCGTTTTGATTGGTGTGCTCGAGAGAACTCGGTGAGTAAAAGAAAAGAATGTGTGCGACACATGCGCTTGTGGCACATATACTGGCCTGAAAAAGGCTGACTTGTGAATGATACAGCAATAGGCCAGAGCGAAATGCAGTCTCAGTTATTGTAGGCCTATAGGTTGAATGCCATTGGACATGATTCAACCAATCGTGATTAAGGACTGGAACTATCCATTTTATAAATTTATGTAGGCCTACTGATTTTGTGAACTGTGACAATGATAATAATGTGGATATGTGTTCAGTCTGTAGAGAAGGCCCATAATTACGCAAGCAGCAACAACATGGCTTTTCCAGATGTCAAACACCAAGACCCAGACCACCCCATATCCTTCTATGTTTATGAGGGCAAGGACACACCAACTGTTATCCATATTCCACTCTTCAACATTGATAACTGTGGAGGTATGAATGGCTTTCTTTATGTCCTACCATATTCCTTCTTCCTCTTCTCAACTTTTCCACATTGGTTTTCTTGATGGAAATGCGAGTCAAGTAATTTTATTTTTATTTTACTCTCTGATACAACTTGCTCTTGTCTATCTGCAACTCCTTTGGGCATTTTGACGACGCAAACTCAACTGTTGTTTGGATGGATGGCGCATATGGTTTTGGGGTCGTGTCGGCGGCTTTTTGCTATTTTCACAGCGCAGAAAATGAACTTCGCGCTGGTGCAAAGTTCAAAAAGGTTGGACTTACAATGCCTAATTAATCATGGGTTTGTTAGGGGTGTAACACAGACATAACCAATGACAGATCAATCTCTCATTGCCTTTAAGTACAAAGAGCGCAAAGCGCCTGGTGAATTGCTATCACACCAGCTGATCTCCTCCTTGTGCATTTAAAGAAATTAAAATATTGAATAGCGAGCAAGCTCACACGTCGGGTCTAGTAATAGTCAGAGCCGTAATGGGTATGGTAATATTAAATTGATGTCTACAGGCTGCACAAAACACAAAGGAAGCTGATTTAGTCCTGATAGATATCTCGGAATATACATTCGAAAGCGAATGTAAACTTGATTCTCCATTTAACGTTCCCCCTTCTTATATCCTCACGCGTTTTCTGTGGCAGGCTAATAAATTGTGGTTAACCACATCTTCCTGAACATCAGAATGATTTTCCGATTGTAATATTTATTGCAACTTCGCCGGCGCGAAGTTCATTTTCTGCGCTATGAAAATAGCAAAAAGCCGCCGACACGCCCCCAAAACCAAATGCGCCATCTGTCAAACAACAGTTGACTTTGCGTCGTCAAAATAGGGCCCTCAGTCAGTGGCGGATCCCTTTCTGCGTCTGTATAATAGCATCTGTTGCGCTTTGCGCCTAGCCACACTTTCGACACACCTCCGGGGACGCAAAGTCACTAGCTAATTAGACAACGTGAATTGTTTGACAGAAAAACGAACCATGCACTCGCACAAAATAGCATTGACAACTTGCGCGAGTTGCAAAGGCATGGTGCGCCGTCTGCATAGGGCCCCGAGTCTTTTCAACCCTTTTTTATTAATGCACTTCATCTTTATCACCCATCATTTCTCATGCCCATGACACAGATGAGTACACCATCAAACGGGAGCAGGATGATTATACTACCTTTCAGAGGACCTATAGGGATACAGGGAAGATCAATCATCTGGCCGATCGAGCAGCAAATAATGTGAAGATGAACAAAGATGGAATCCTGAAAGAAATACGAAAAGCAGCTGAGCGACGTATGACAAAGAACTGATGAGAACACACTTTTAATTTAAATTTGTTGTCAAGTAAGTTTTTTTATAGTTAGGGTATAATGATTCTAACTATTGATCAACTTACTAGCTAGACATAAGTTAATTTCTTTTTTTTTCATGAAGAGAAACCCAACACACACAAATTCACTTCAATTCAAATGGTGCTTTATTAGCATGACTGTGCAATTACAGTATTGCCAAAGCCAGTGTTTAGACAAACACAGTGACATGACATACAAGTAACAGATATAACAATAACGTAAATGATGGGTACATCAATATCAGTACATCAATAGAAATATAGTATGGATTAATGTGGATTGTGTGCATGGATGAGTGTGTATGTATGTGCTTGCGTGTATGTGTGTGCATGTGTCTAGTCTATTGACAGAACTTACATCGGCACACCTAAACCCTAACTCTAAACTAGGTCGAGTCCCTCAGGTCATGACACTTTGGAACATATTGTGCTGCTAAGGTGGCAGAAGGCCCCTCTCACAGCAGTATGGTCAGTTTTTAAGGTCTTTGAAATTTTAAATAGATTGCTGGTGAAGTAGCTGTCTCTTAAAGTGTCATATTTTGAGCAGTGTAGAAGGATGTGCTCCTCTGTCTCAACCTCCTCTGCCTGGCAGTGACCACATAGTCTTTGTTCTCTGGGCAGCAGGTCTTCATGTGCCTGCCTGTTTCCACGGCTAGGCTGTGGTCACTGAGCCTGTACTTGGTCAGGATTTGCCTCTACTTCATATCTCTGACCCAGCCAATTCACACACACACACACACACACACACACACACACACACACACACACACACACACACACAAATAAGACAGCAAGGGCTGTAATCAGTATAATCCAGGTTGCACTGGATGCAACTGTGATCAATTTTTGTTGCCAATCTTTAAAATCCAAATAAATACAATACCAATGTCTACATTCACATGTGGGGTGTTTTTCTTTCCTTTTTCATTTGAAACTTTGTGACATTACTAATTCAACAATAATCACATTTATTGTGAATCCATGATTACTGACAAAATGTAATCTACTATCATGGAATACCTGACATGGACAGTCTGTATTGATGGCACAAGGTAAACCAAAGCCTTCCTTTACTATATAGTACTTTACTAAGCTATTAAGACATCACCTATAGTGGTAGTAGATGCAGTAAGCATTCCCACTGACAACAACTAATTGTAGGTATATGTCACTGGTCAGGGTCCAGTGTGAATCTGAGCACTTTGATGGGTATTGTAGTTTATGGCAGGTTAGTTGTAGTTTATGTTAGCAGGTTACTAGTATTTTCCCACTTCCATAATATAAACATCACATCACATAGGCCTACACCAAAAACCAAGCCCGGTGTACAGTTTCAAGTAATCAGAGATACTGTAGAGAGTAAATGTTGAAAGGTGTTATTGTCCATCATGTGAAAGTGATTGCCCAATCTTGAAAACTTGACAAGCTGGATATTGAACATTTTACTGCGATTTCGAGCAAGCTGCTTTCTTCAGGTTTATCCAAGTGGTCCACAGCTTAACTTTTTCACATGCATGTCTTTATTTGTGTTTGAATAAGTAAGACACAAAAATGGTCTATACACAAGATAAAGTAAAATTGAAAAGTCACTTAAGTGGTTAAGTTTCAAATAAAGAGGCAATCTTGGAAAATTTTCAACTCAAGAGAAAACCATTTCTTTTTTTCTCCCTTTCAAAAACATAATCCAATCTAAATCAGATTTTTCATATCCTTGCTTTGACTACAGTACATGCCTTTCACAGAGATTCCGTAAGGAAAAAAGATCAGATAACAACATACCAACCCCTTATATCTGAGAATCAAGATCAACCAGTTTGCATCAGATATGTCTCCTCCCATTTCAGTGTATAAAATTTCAACTCTGCTTTCTGATGATGTCAGTTTCTGGTTATCGGACAAAACACAACCAGAATTCTTTGCAACTACATCAACCACTTGCTCAATGAAAGATTTAGACCAAGGTGAGTACAGTGACTAAATTCATCTTTTCAAAGTGTGAATAGCTATTTCTCCAACTCTAGTGTACAGTGTTTGGCAGTTACTGACTGTGCTGATCCCTGATCATTTTCTCCACAGCAGGCCTGCAGACATGGATGTGATAGTCAGGTATGTTATTAGTTTATTTTGTTGACTAGGGTTTAGAGGGGGGATTAGGGTGACATTTTCAATCATTATTCACTGAGATCAGTCTGACTGTATGCCATGCTCTGAATGAGAGCTGAATTGATGATCTCTAATCTTTTCATTGCAGACAGGACATATGTGATGAGGAGAAGAGCTACATTCAGAACAGGCTTCAAATAGTACACAACTGTCTGCACTGTCATGGCATTGAGCGCAGGGCTGTGAGTGACAATAACTCATCCTTTCATTGTCATTCATTCATTCATCCCTCCCTATTACAGCAAAGGGATGGTCTTGGATAATCCTAATCTTAGAAAGAAGAATGAATTAAGCATGATGTAGACTGAACAACATCTTAGACTGGGTTTATGGAAACAAAACTGAAAGTTAGCAGTCAGCTAATGGTGTCAGAATAGAATAGAATCTTTTATTGTCACTTGGAAATTAATTTGAAACAATTAAGTTGATGCACATAACTAGTGAGTGCCTGTTTGAGGTCAAATAAGTGATGAGATGTAGGCGTCAGAGACCATTTTGTAAACTATTTGTTCTTTCAGATGCAAGTTTTAAAGAGGCATGGAATTACTTGTAGCAAAATCTGACAGGTCAGAAGTGGTTTTCTGTAGGCCTTCTGTTTTAATATGCCCAAGAAAAGTGTTTTAGTAGTATTTCTAGTTTTTTTTTCTTTTGTTGCAAACTTTTCCACAGACCCCCTGACAATATCTCTGAACCACAGATTGAGAACCAATGAAACAAATATATTGTATTTTTTTATTGCATGTAGGTAAATAACAAAGAAAATATTTTTTTAATTAAGAAACAACTAATGTTTTAACCTTCCAAAATCTATATTTGGTGGAATAACCCTGATGTTGCTGAGAAATATTGGGGGAAAAAAGTTAATTTTAATCTATACCGTATATAATACTAAAATGAGAGGAAATGCAGAGATTTTTTTTTTTTTTTTTTTTTGGAATCAGGTTTGTATGTTCTCTATTCGTCTTTCACATTTTTCCATTCGTCACAAAGTCTTCCAATTCCTGTAAATGTTTTGAGTTTGCATTTGCAGGCATGTATGGACTTGTCTTATTTCGACCACCAGGGTAGCAAAAGAGCTCTTTCTTGCAGCAAAAACACATCATTCCGTATCTTATTTCTCACAGTGGACAGGAGTCTGTACTCTAGCTCTTCTGTACTCTAGTCTGTTTTTCAGAGCACCCCATCCCTTACTGTAAATAAATTCAAAAGCATCAGGGAACATGCTCATAAATATGCGGCCAGGCATGTCTGAATGGTTTGTATGGTGGCAAAGGAAGTACTGAAAATTAAAAACATAAAGGAGGACATGATTACATAACACAGTAAAAAGAGGTTTTAGCATAACACAACACAGGTAGATGAAACCTCTGGTTGGCTTCAATTTTGGTTTAGACAAATGTCCCAACTTGAATACATGTACCACCGTAAGATGTTATCTTAGGTATTTAGAGCCTAGGTGTGATTGGGGGTTGGGAGGGACTTGCAAGATCTCTGTTATCATAGGCGGCATGCCAATATAGAGACAGATGTGTTATATGCATGTATATGCATCTTCGTCTTTTGGATCTAGATGAATTCAATTCAACATTTGTCATTTTCCGTGTGTGTGTGTGTGTGTGTGTGTGTGTGTGTGTGTGTGTGTGTGTGTTCTCAACTTCTCACTGCAGAAAAAGAATCAGGCTTCTACATTTCTCTGCCCAATCTAGTTCTCATTTCAAGGATAGACTACGGATTATCTGAATCTGAATCTAAACAATTAAAATGAACAAATTTGAAAAGACTTCAAGGGAATTAAATAATCTTTTACTCAGGATGAGCTTCCTCATGTGGCTCTGCTGGGCTCTGGAGGAGGGGAGAGAGCTCTGGTCGCCTTTCTGGGTGTCCTACGGCAACTGGGGAAGGACAATCTTCTGGACTGCTTCCTCTATCTGGCCGGGGTGTCTGGATCCACATGGTCAGTGAATCTTGATATCTGTCTAGTCCAGTGCTTCTCAAACTTTTTCTGTCATTCCTCACTTTGGAGGGCAGCGAATTTTCACGCCCCACCTGCCCTGAGATATTTCACTGAGTGGGTAGGCCTGTGAAGATTTCCTCAAACCACTCATCAGCAACTAGCAGATAACATCATTGCAAAGCTCTATTTGCTGTCGTGTGCATATCTGACGAATGCTCCGCGATCTGACAGAGAAGACAGGTGAATTAGGGGCGCATGGTGCGGCCGTCGGTTGATTGCAAGAGCCGTCCCGGGCCCCACCTGTCATGTGTCCGCGCCCCACTAGTGGGGCCCGCCCCACAGTTTGAGAAACACTGGTCTAGTCTATAGTCACTAACCCTTCTTCCGTAGGGTTGTCTCTGTCATTTTGCCCATCTGTCATAGGATCTGCAAATCTAATGGTTTGCAGATAATCCATGAGCCTCATTTCAATGTTCAGTTAAAACACATTAGTCCTCTTTAATTGTGTATGTTTTGATAATTAGGGACCAAGCAGCAAATATATGTTTTCTTATATTATTCCATTGGCACCCTTAAAGTTAAATGAAAATTTAAATAATTTTTTGTTGTTGTTGTTGTTGAAAATGTTTTTATTCAGCCAGAAGTTTTTATTAGCCAGAAGTACACATAGCCTACACTTTGATAGAATAACCTTGAAATGGTTTCATTTATGCATGCAAGTAGGCCTGAGAGGACCTATTCCAGTTCTGTCAATAGGCAGTTCTGTCTCATAGCTATCAACAGCGTTACATTTACTTGCAATCTTTCCAGGGCAAAATAAGGATCCAACATACCCTAGCATCCAAATTCTTAATAGAGGAAATGAGTTGCGATTAAAAGTGATTAATTATTGCAAAATTTTATGATTAATCAGATTATTTTTCTTAATCGTTTGACAGCACTACAATCTACATAATTATTTGATGCATGCCGTGCATTGGGTTGTAGTCAGACCAGGTAGACATTAAGACCTTTATAGAGCAGGGAAACAGAGGACCTTCGGAATATAAGACCCTGGGAACTGTAGGGCTGACCCCAGTTGAATGTCACACAGGGCCATGACTTCACTGTATGCTGATGCCCACTGGTCCAAAAACAGCATGGAGGCAACCAGCGCCGCCCTAAACAGCATATCAGAGGGGAAAGGGGTGACGTTCTCTGAGGGTGTGCAGTGGCTCAGGAAGAGACATGAAGAAGGGGATCTGTCCCTCTCCGACCCCTGGGGAGTGATGGTGTGTGACATCAAAGGTGCTCTGGTAAGTGAGTGAGAGAATGAGTGTGTGAAGGAACGCATGGATGGATGTATGGATGGAAAAATGGCTATGCAATGCCCTTGTGCTTGTGCTACAGCTGGAGACTAGGACCCTGTCAGATGAGGGCAGTAGAGATGGTGCCAATCCATACCCACTCTACAGTGCTATGGACAGAGCACTGTTTGACAAGAAGGAGGTGAAAGGTAGGAAAATAAAAAAAAGTCCTCTCTCTCTCTCTCTCTCTCTCTCTCTCTCTCTCTCTCTCTCTCCCCCACACACACACACACACACACACACACACACACACACACACACACACAGGTATGCTTGTGACATTATACTGACTTAATAAAGCATTTCTTTTACAGATCTCTGGTTTGAGTTCAGTCCTCATGAATCTGGATTCACAGAATCTGGAGCTTTTATCAAGACATCCCTGCTGAAGCAGGAGTTTGAGGGCGGGCACGTACAACATTCCCCAAATAGAAACACAATGGACATGGTTCAACTGCAAGGTTTTTTTTATTGTTTTTTTATTTGCAGAAACTTAATTTAGTCATGTAATACACACACACACATACACACTTGCTTGCTTGTGGTTGTCCATCGAGTCCGATGATGACTTCCACTTCTGTCCTTCAACGGTGAGATTTCTGGTGGCTGTATAGACCAATCCTGGACCCACAAGTTCTATTGCAGGTTGGACATGTGAATGTAACCAGTGGTGTTGCTGGCTGTAGTTGATGGGTTTCTCCTCCTTAACCTTCTCTGTTGTCTCCTGGCTGTCCTTTCCTCCTCCAGAGTTTGGGTTCCAGCTGAGGACAGTTGCCGCCAGATGTTACGATCAGCAGCCATGTTCTCCAGGTCTCCAGGCTTGATGTTACACCTTTTAAGTGCTGTTTATTGACACACATATTTCTGTTGGTGTGTTTGTATAGGTATTTGTGGAGGTGTTTTTGGAGATTTCCATGTCATTGTTAAGAAAATCTGGAAATGGATCAAGTTACATCTGCTTGGTATGATGCTTATCACTGTGCTCTATACAGTTTTATCAAATAAAATTAAGTTAAGGGGGGGGGGGTAGTCTTCTGATAGGACTACCATAGGGACACCTGGCAACGGTTTTACTGTTAATTTAACAGCATTGGCTTGAAGTCACTTTGATGATTAAATGGCTCCTTACGGGTTGAATGGTGGTGGTAGCATAGTGGTTAAGGACCTCGACTCTAGTCAGCTAGTAGTCTGCAAGTTATGGGTTCAAATCCCGGCTGCCACCGTTGTGCCACTTAACCCTAGGTTGCTCTAGGGGAGATTTGCCCTGAAGTTGATAATTGATAAATGTAAGTCGCTTTGGATAAAAGCGTCTGCTAAATGCCTTAATGTAATGTAAGTGTTGAATGATGGCTCTCTCTACCGCCACTACATGGATTTCGCGAGTATTGCACTTGCAGAATCTGGGGTTTTGGATCGATGAGATTGAAACTGAAAGTGGACATAACTGAAATTGCATTTATTACAACGTAACACACGGAAATTATCATGTCTGGTTTGTACTCTTTAGCTTGCAAATAAATTCACATCGAATGGTGAGACTGTACCATGGAGGTATCACAAAATTTATAATGTAGTGGCTATTTTTTTCTAAAATTTGGCAACAGTAGGTGGAGCTCTGATACAAGGATACACAGTTATTATTTATCACATGCAATTACTAGTGTAAAAAATGCAGTGAAATTAGTGTCTGGTGTCATCCTATAATATTCACACCTTGCTGATGTTCACACAAAAATAGAATTTGTACTTAGTAACTTGTGCAACGAACCAGATGGGGAGAAAAAAAAAATAATATGTAAAAATTGATGCATGGTGATATTTCTGACAATCCCAACTGACATTTATCCCTCCCATACTGAGCAACAATAATACAAATTTGCCCTCATATTGATAAACAGGTCTACGTTTTAATGGATGTTGAGTAATTGTATCTTGCATCACAAATTTTCCCACCGGTAGTTGAGCAATAAGCCAAAATAAATCAAATATTGCTTTTTTTAAAAAGAGGAGCAGGTCCCAGGCACTTAAGGCGTAAACCGTAAGTAACCCTGGGACCTGCTCCTCTTTTGGTTTGTTATCCCTTACACCAAGAGCATCTAATAGCTCACTTTGCTCTACTTGAGCGCTAAGTTTAATTTTTTGCAGTCTTCCTATTTTCTTATGCCTGACAGGCATTGAAGGTGATTCAACTCCACTAACAGGTATTTTCTCTTTTTAAAGAACCGTATAGAATAAAATAAAATACACACATGGAACATCTGAATGTTTGGATGTCTGAATGTTTTGCTTTTTTTTAACCCAAGATATCCTAATAGGACTGGTTGAGTTGGTGGAATGTACACACAGTACAATGGACTGTAGCTTTGAAGTGCTGAACAGACTGAAAACTCTTTTGAGCGGTAAGGCATCTGATTAATGCAAAAACGTTTTGACAGCATAATGTAACATAATGTTTAACAATAATAATGACAGTGTATTTAAATTAAGATGTACTGTATTTTGCTGCCACCTAGCGGACTATGGAAAACTCAGCCCTACACTCCTCAAACTGAATGACAAGACCTGGACAAACATGAGAGATCAGGAGAGAAAACAGCACGTACAGAAGACCTTTGAAGAACTCATAGAATCATCTGAGCAGTGGGGCCAGGATTTGAATAAGCTCAACAATATAGCTGATGGTAAGATGCTAGTGAGAGTTAAAATAAAAGTTTAAGTTAAAAGTTCAAACGTAGATTGACATGGTGACCAGTCATCCCCATTTTCTTGGGGCAGTCCCCGTTTTTGGTCTGTCCTGTTTTTGTCCGTGATTTTTTTTTTAAAAAATATCCTCTGAGATTTGGTCACCCTAAAACCACTGAATCTCATTTTATTTCATTTTCAGTGTGGTGGGTCATCAGACACATCTTGCCATTATTTTTCACATGGAACTTTGGAGCTGTGGCCAATTTTCTTAACCAATTCAATGGTAGGCCTAATAGTACTTCACTTTTCTTTTTTTTCAAACTTTTCTCCTCACCATTGATGCCCTGATGTCATATTTGGGTTGTTATGTGCAGACCCCAAAGTCCCAAAGGAGATGTGTCAGGAGGACATAATGCATCTGATAGACGCTGGGCTCTTCCTGGACTCTCCTTATCCATCTGTGCTGAGAGATGGACGGAAGGTGGACATCATTGTGTCCTTTGATTTCAGTGAAGAGCCCTTTAAGGTAAAAAAAAAAAAAAATATATGAATGAATCTCGCATTGTCCCATATGTGAGGATATTCAGTGCAATCATCTAAAAGATAGCACACTGGCAGCTTAAATTTTGCTGTCACAGGGCTTCATGTACTGTACTTTCAATTGGTACAAAATTAACAATCTCTTAAGAGAATGACATGCTAGCACATAGAGTAACCCCATGGGCAAATTATGTCTCTCAAATAATTCACACAGGCAACATTTTATAACTTCACTCACATCAGATGATGCGTTACACTGCAAGCATCTCCACACAAGCATCTCAGTAGCCGTTGAGGATGAAGAATGAAACGGACAGATCAATCAGGGGTGCATTTCTACAAAGTGTTAGATCAATTGTTGTTAAACGTTGGTGGTGTGACAATCCAGCTGCGACTGTGTCTTGTACACCTCGCTCCTCCATTGCATTTGCCCATATCGTTTGTTCGCGTGAACTGAGATGTGTTGGTCTATTTTGCCAACACTAGTCTGCCTGTAGGTTGCTGTTTGTTGTCATTTTGGGTGAATTTTCTGCTCTCAATTTGCCATAAAAGTCATTTTCATCCAAACATTGTTGATCTTAAGCTAAAAATTGCTTTTATCGAAATATGATATGAATGTATCATTAGAGCAATATCGCTCTTCACCTGTCTAATCAGTGGTCTTGTGGTAGAGCTGCAGCTGCAGACCCTTAACCCCAAAAAAGTGGGCTTTTGAAGAAATTTATTGAAGAGTTATGCTAAAGAGAAAGCTCAAGAAAAAGCTCAAGAAATGAAGCAGGGTCGACTGCATAATAATCCATTTGGGTAAGTTTGTTCCACCTACAAGACCGTGCAAAATCTAGATATGCCAATCGATCACTCTCTGATGAGGAGCAAATCGGTGAATGTACAGACCTAGGCCTATACCAATAAAAATGCCTGTTGGAATGAGACGGAATGCAATTGAAATTGTTGCCGAGGCTATTAATGCTCTCTTTTCTCCTCCTTGAAGGACATAGTCTAGGCTACAACTATTTTTTGAGTCAGAAACCAGACTTTCTGAATTATGTTTCAAGGCAACTCGTTGGCACCATACAGACAAGTTTTTAATTTTAAATTTTTTTTACTGCTACCGATTGGAACGATGAAGAATTACCGAATGACTGATGGAATTACTGCTCTCAGGCAACCGTTCCCCTGGTCGAGATTTGCGACTGAGTGCGATTGATCGTGGAAACGAGCGTTTATAGACACACCAAACTTGCAAGTGACAGGATGAACAATCAAGACCATCGTCGTCGTTAGCCAACGATGGTTTCTAGAAATGCACCCAAGGACAGCAATTCTCTTTCAAAGCTGTGGTTTTCGGTTTTCCCTGCGTAACTCTCAAACGGCATCATCAGTTGGTATTGATGTGAGTGGTTGAAGTAGCAACACGTCAATAGAGATGACAGGCAAGTTGTTTATCCAATCACATGCAAGGATTTTTTCCCCTGTGGAGCAACTCTCCAATGGATCACTCTCAGAAGCTTGGGTGGAGATGCTTGCACATAATGCATCATCTGACCTGAGTGAGGTGAAAAATTTTATACTGGGTTTATTTCATGTGTTCAAAAGGTGTTACTGGCTAATGTATCAGATGTGTTGTCACTTTTAATGGTTAATTAGCCAATTACAGGGGGAATAAGCGCTTTTTTCTTTGTTTTCTTTCTCCACTGTATTCTTTGGTTTGGTTAATTCAATTCAATTTTATTTGTAGAGCGCTCAATTACAGTACATTGTCTCGCGGCGCTTTACAGACAGTACGGGAAGCATCCATGAGAATCAGGGGCAAGGAAAAACTCCCTTCGCTTTGTAGATAATTTGTTTTGTAGGAAGAAACCTTGGGCAGATCCACGCCTCATGGACTCAGCCTACCTGCCTGGGGCCTAGAGAGGTTAGAGAGTATGAGGTTGTTATTGATTGGTTGGAGTGAAATATTAGTGACTATTGATAACCTAAGAAACACATGGTTGTCATGGTTGTCTGCCTTTAATAATGTAAAACTACAAAGAACACCTTTAAAAGATTTGTGATATGTGTGTGTGCTATTTTCAGACACTATATGGGGCACGTGATTTTGCAAAAATCACCAAGAAGCCTTTCCCAAACATCCCAGACATGGGCAAAGAAATTCCTGATTCCTTCTATGTTTTTGAGGAGGAGGGGGCGCCAACTGTAATCCACATCCCTCTCTTCAACAAGCTTAACTGCCACGGTGAGTGGAAGCCTAGGTTGTCCTAAGTTTAGATCAAAAATCTGAGAAGCATGAGGTCACACATGGTGGAACTCCATCAGTTGGGATCATTAGGCTTTTTTTTTTTTTTTACCTGAAATGTAAAGAGAATGATTTTAAAGGTGCAATATGAGTTACTGCTTGGTTTCAAGATGGATCATAGGTATTTCCCCTTGATCCTCCTCCTGAATTCACTGTGAAAAAGTCTGGTCTAGGGAGACAACATGGGGCTGTAAACGTCAAACATGGGGCCAGGTTGTGCACCAAAATATAACAAACCAAGTGCCAGCCAAAGATGGTTGGGGGAAGGATGGGAGTAAGTTTGTGACTCCCAACCATCTTGTGAGTGATTTGCTAGAATGTTGGTCGTTATATTTTGTTGGTTTGTTTATTATAACACTGCTATGTTATTGTTTTGTTTGTTAAGACGATTTTTTTCACAATGTATTTAGGGGGCAGATAGCTAGCGAATCAAGGGAGGATGCCTACAATTTGAAATACAAATGAAGTCGCTCAGAAACCATTCAGGAACTCATGTTGCATCTTTAATACGGTATAAACCACAAATGTAGTAAATACAGATAAAGCTTTAATTGGAGAAGAGATGAAACATCAATTGTCTTTAAAGACGGTATTAGCGCAAGCTGAAATGCACTTTTTTGGACTCAAGCACCTGATAGAATTCTGCCCAAAGTGCCAGTTACTTATCTTTTTTCTGTCTTTTCACCTTTCCACAATTGACCTGTTGATTAATGTCAAATGGGAGGGTAAGTGACTTTTTAATATTTTCTTCTTTATCACTCCTCCTTTACCACTTTATTTTCTTCATGTGAACCCACCCAACAGATATGTCGGATGTCCAAAAGAAGCTGGCAGAATATGCCACCATTAAGTTGCCATACAGGGATGAAACGAAGATTAAAGACCTGGCAAAACTAGCTGCAGGAAATGTGAACAGTAAAGGGCTACTTGATGCCATCCGAAAAGCAGCTGAGCGACGGAAAGTCAAGTAATGACTGAGCCATGGGCACTCAAAGATGCTTAAAGACACAGAGACGCTCAAAATCATATGCAGAGAGAGAGAGAGAGAGAGAGAGAGAGAGAGAGAGAGAGAGAGAATACACAGTTTTTTGTAACCAAGGACCTCTATACCTTCATGTACCTAACAATAAAAAAGCAAAAATAAAGCAAACATATTTTTCAATGATTAGACAATTTCTGGAAATATTGAATGCATTTTTAATAATGATGTCACAGATGGGGGGCACTATTAGCACTAGCTACCCCGAGGAGCAGACCACACCCACCAATAAGGCTCACATTTATTTTACAGTATATTAATAAATAGTTAAATAAAAATGTTAAAAAGACTCCACTCTAAGGCTGTTGCATGCAACAGGTTAGACTCCATCTGGCAGCAGTAAGCAGATTTCAGACCATGTATGAGACATTGTTTTAAAGTTTAAAGTTTTAAAGTTTACATTGTCATAAAGTTTACAATTACTGCAGAACAGATAATTCATTTACGAGATCGCGGCAAACCAAACAATAAGTTTGCTGCGGTACAAACGCCATAACGGTGGCAAACTTCCCCAGTCACCAACACTCAATAATACCCCATAATACATACACATAATACACACATAATATCCGTCACCTTATACAATTATTCACATGTTGTTTTAATGAGCAGAGTCCACAAGCATATGTGTGTGCGAGTGTATGAACCAGCGAACACAAATTCTCTCCCTCTCACTCCTGCTGGCGCTTAGAGCGCAGCACACGCAGTTTAAAGGAGAGACGGTGGGAAGGGAAAAGTTCAGCTTTTCACACACCTACGCATCACAATTCTGATGAAGTAGGCTACTTATGGGTATAGACATGTCCACTCCATCACCTCAGAGAATAACGGATATGTTTGCTTGCCTTGAGGATATCAAAACCTAATCAAATGGAATAATTCAATGCTTTCTTGAGAAGGAAATGATTAAGAGAGCTCAAAGGATTACCTGGCTCTTTGTAAAGAGAATAAAAGAAAACAAAAATATTCCAAATAAACCACT